>OZ012694.1:1051601-1061601 GCA_963942565.1 Maea johnstoni
TCCTCCCCTAGCAGGCACTGTACATACAGAAACCATTTCAATCCCCCGGGGGATATTCCAGAGCAACTGGCAGCATATAGCGCACACACTCTAAGCACTGCCTTATTTATGCTAGGTACCCATTTTGCAGCTTGGTAGACTGAAGCAATATGGAATGAACTGTTTTGCCCAAGAACGACCAAAGTGCCCGGAGTGGCTGGGAATCGAACCAGCGACCCTCTGATAACTAATCCGACACCCAACCAACTGAGCTACTTTGTCCCCATAGTAGATAAGCTTGCTCCTCTAAAAAAAGGTCCGTCTTAAACAATGCTCTGAAGCCAGGTTCTCAAGTAAAATTCTTGAACTCATAAAACAGTGTGATGAAAAAAAAAATTGTGCACCAAATCCAGTACACCTGATTTAGAAAATAAGAGAAGGGAGCTCAGAAATAAAGTCCAAACAGAGATAAAGGCAGCAAAAAAAGAATATTTCCAAAATGTGATGGAAGAAAATATGGGGGATGACCGTAAGATGTGGAAATGTCTGAAAGACATGGGGGTGTCTTTCTCTACCAGGTCAGAGCAGGCAAATATAGGGCTTGACCTGGGAAATGGTAAAACTTGTTTTGACAAAATATCTGTAGGAAACGAGTTCTGTGACTTTTATGGCAAGCATTCCATGCAAATAATCACTATTTACGGATATCCGAAATTCAGCTGAACTTTGGATATCCGTAATTCATTTACGGATATCCAAAAATCATTTACGGATATCTGAAATTCATTTACGGATATCCAAAATTCATTTATGGATATCCGAAATTCATTTACGGATATCCGAAATTCATTTACGGATATCTGAAATTCAGCTGAATTACGGATATCCAAAATTCATTTACGGATATCCGAAATTCATTTACGGATATCCATAATTCATTAACAGATATCCGAAATTCATTTACGGATATCCTAAAATCAGCTGAATTTCCAATATCCAAAAATCATTTTTTAACATTGCATCAGCTCCACCTTTTGAGAGAATTCCATTTTCAAAGTATCAATACGCCACACATATAATCAAGGTGTTAAGTCATCTATTTATAAATGTTTTGACATATTTTTCAATTACTTTCCTCCTAAATAGACTTAGCTTTAGGGTTATGAAAAGGTTAATACACGTTTATACACAAATTGACTAGATATATATCATTTTATTATTGTAGAAAACACGTGGTTTAGAATGCAGACCAAACTTTCCCCCACATGTGATGTAGGATAACACGAACAAGAAGTAGTTCTCCATAAAAGATTGAATAATCATAGAGACTGTCCTTTAAAATTATCATTTATTTCAATGAAAGTTGAGATGGCCAGAATTGAATACTCTCTTTTGTCAATAAATGAAAATATAAACTTATTTTTGGTACTATTTTGTTTTATGTAAGCAACGTTTCTATTGGCTTAGAAATTGGTATGATGTCATTATTCTGAAATTCGCGGTTGCACCTCCTCTGAAGTACCATCATTGCTCATCAACTGAAGTATTTCATTTAAGAACTCAGAGAGTCTTCCCACATTATCATTCATGCTGAAATAATTAGGAAAAACATAGTTAACTTGCTTGAAAACTACCATTAATCTTCAGAATATATCTTAACAGGAAGTGGCACTACTTTTTATAGAACTCTCTAGTGAATGAAGGGAGGAAGCAATTTTCCAATATCCAAAAATCAGAGGAATTTCGGACATCCGTAAATGAATTTCGGATATCCATAAATGAATTTCGGATATCCAAAATTCATTTACGGATATTCAAAATTCATTTATCAATATCGGAAAATAAGCTGAATTACGGATATCCGAAATTCATTTATGAATATCCGAAATTCATTTATGGATATCCGAAATTCATTTACGGATATCCAAGATTTATTTACAGATATCCAAAATTCATTTACGGATATCCAAAATTCATTTACGGATATCCAAAATTCATCTGATTTTTGGATATTGGAAAATGAATTTCGGATATCCGGAATTATTTACGGATATCAGTAAATGAATTTCGGATATCCATAAATGAATTTCGGATATCCGTAAATTAATTTCGGATATCCGTAAATAGTGATTATTTGCATGGAATGCTTGCCAAAGACTTTTTCTGTAAAGTTGCAGATGACCTGGTAAAGAGATTGAAACCACCAAGTGGACTTTTTAAGAAAATACAGGTAAAATCCTTTTATTCCAAAAAAAGGGGTCCTCGAAAATTATTTTGGGTTTTCCACTGTCACAGAAATTACTGTAAACAAATTAATAAGTACTGTTAATACTAAGAAAGCTACAGGATTGGACGGTGTTTTAGCCAAGTTTATTAGGGATGGGTTCTCTGTCATAGCTTCTCCAATCACCCACATACTCAATCTCTCATTATCTCAGTCAACTGTACCTAAAGCTTTCAAAGAAGCAAGGGTTGTTCCCCTGTTTAAAAAAGGGGCAGGGGTGAAGTTGGAAATTGCCGCCCAGTTTCAATCCTCCCTGTAGTGTCAAAGATATTTGAAAGGATTGTGTATGATCAGTTAAGTAAGCATTTAGACAAGCATAATATTCTCTATAAATATCAGTCAGGTTTCAGAAAGTCATACTCCACAGAGACTGCTCTCATCGATCTCTCTGACAGAATGAAGTTTAGCATGGACAAGGACCTATATACAGGAATGGTTATGATTGACCTGCAAAAAGCTTTTGATACAGTCAACCATGCCATAATGTCTGATAAGCTTGGTGCTATTGGATGTGATGATGGGTCGGTGAAGTGGTTCAACTCCTATCTATCCAACAGATCTCAATTTATAGACATAAAGGGCACTTTATCAGACCAAGGGGAAGTTACTTGTGGCATATCCCAGGGCTCTATATTGGGACCTTTATTGTTTTTAGTTTACGTGAACGATGTGGAATCAGCTGTTGACTGTGATCTTTTGTTGTATGCTGATGATTTGGCTCTTTTGATCAGAGGGAAAAACATCATTGATATTGAACAAAAGCTCAGCGAGGAACTTACCAAATTATATTTGTGGTTGATAGACAACCAACTTTCACTCCACCTGGGAAAGACAGAGTCTATCCTATTTGCCTCAAATAGGAAGTTAAAACAACATAAATTTCTAAGAATCTCATGTAATGGTATCAAAATGGGAGGAAAAGAGGTTGTAACCTACCTGGGGGGTCAACTAGACCAAGACCTGTCAGGAAAATCTATGGCTCAGAAAATCATCAATAAGGCTAATGCCAGTCTCAAATTCCTTTACAGAAAGAAAATCTTCCTAAATCAGTACTGCAGGAAAACTGTCTGCATGGCAATGATTCAGTCGAGAATAGACTACGCCAGCAATTTCTATTACCACGGTTTACCAAAATTCTTTACAGAGTCGCCTTCAGGTCGTACAAAATAAAATGATTAGATATGTTTTAAGCTACTCAAACAGAACACACTTGGTAGCCAACGACTTTAATGAGGTTAAGTGGATGAGCATTGAAAACAATAAAATATCTGGCCGCAAGCCATGTATTTAACTGCATCGATGAACAGGCTCCAGAGTACCTTCAGGTTTTTGAAAGAGTAAATGAATCCCACCACTATAACACCAGACGCAGTGTTAATGCTTTGATTTAACCAAAGGTTGGTTCATATGGTATAAAGTCCTTCCACTACATAGGTGCCAATATCTGGAACTCTTAGCCAGATGAGATCCAGACTACGTTCAGTAAATCTCTTTTTAAAGTGAGATGCAAAGAACATTATATGTCAGTCCTCTCTGAGTCATAAGAAAAAAGAAATTCATCAATTCTAGTCCGAATGTTTGTATTACTAGTATACTATATGATATTATTGTTATGTCAATCTTGAGCAGTGAGGTTGATCATTACATGTGATGCCATTGGACTCTTGGCAGACTGGGACCACTATGGAAATAAGTTTCTAACTTTTAGTGTGTCTAGTTAGAATTCTATTGCATGGCTGTTAATGACTCTCCAACTAGTCACCTTTATATATGATTTTTTGAATCCCAAATGCTATGTAATACACATCGTACTAGACCGAATAAAATAAAATCAAATCAAATCAAATCAATATATTCTTTTAAAAAAACAAAAGAATAAGGTGTGTTAATATCCAAAACATATTTCATAAATTCTCGCTTTCACATTTTATACTAGCTAGTTATGTTACTAAATATTAAATCACTGAACTCTGTCTACCGGTATTTAATACAAGTTTACAATTTAATGCGCTACGATTGCAAGAAGTTTTTTTACAACTTCATTTCTGAATTTCCACAAAGTGTTATCAATTGTCTTTCTAAATAGCCAGTCATCTACACCAACAGTCATCTAAATCCATCATATCTTGTTCAATATCCCTCGTCTGAATGTTACTTGTGCGAAAACGCCAAGCAATCATGTTTGAATAAACATTTAGTGGAAAGATAGAGGACATTAGCCAGATAAGATAACTATTTAGCAATTTAGCATGTATAAATACAGGCAAACCCCTTGTTCTTTCTCTCTCCAACACTACACTACTGCAGACCAGTAACGCCTCCTTACCCGCACATCGCTTTTATTTTCTATATCCTCATTAACAAGATGGCAAGTTATTTCCTTAGTAGTGCATTTGTATCAATTCAATACGTTAAAAATGTGACCATATTAGAAAATGTATATTTAGATTTGAAGAGCGTTGTCTTATAAGTATAATGCTGGATAAATTTGATTTTTTTTATATTATCATGATTTTTTTCTATTAACATATATATTGGAGTTATGGCGGGGAGTAGTGGTTTGCAGTAGCTTTTCGCTTAAAGCTGTTGAAATGATAATACATGTAATTCATCACTCTTAAGACTTGGCCAGTATAGGCATAATCCCTGATGGCACTCCTATACGGGAACGTGTTAAAACTACATATAGTTTTATCAGCTTTAAGATGTAAAAACCTAGACTACCAAACAATAGGCATTGATATTGAATATTTCAAGTGGATTCCTCTACTGTAGTCCTGCGGATAAGGGATCGTGCACTTTTTAATAAAAGCACCAAATTTGGTACAGTGGTAGTTTATGGCAAAGTAACTATTTTAAAGATTGGAGGCACTCTGAAAATGCCCTAGGTCAGCTTTGGCGGCCATTTTTCAAAATGGCCGCCAGAGGTAATTTCATATAGAGTCAAGTGGATTTCTATCACCTCAAAACAATAAGCCTACCAGAAGTATCACAACAAATTAACACTTATCTACGTACAACATAAGAGACCTCTAGTGACCTTTATGAGCGTTCAGGGTCATTTTAGGGTAAAATGCATTGAAATGGGCACAAAAGTGAATGAGAACCTTTTTTTTATAAATTTGTCCCTCAGATGATATTTTTATTCATCGATTAATTAAAATCAAGCCCTGTGTGTGCTACAGGGTTTCCAAATGGGTTGTTCATTGATAACTTCAGGGTCATTTTAGGGTAAAACCATGTCATAATTGCCACAAAATGTAAAATTTAGGCATTTGAATTGTATTTTCGCTTGCAGTAGTTTCTGGTTTCTGGTTCTATCAACTAATCTTGAATATCATGTGTGAACCAGCGTTTCCATTGTGTTAACACATGATGATTTTCAGGGTCATTTTAGGGTAAAACTATGTCATAATGGCCACAAAATGTAAAATCTAGGCATTTGAATTATACTTTTTCCATTGCAGTATTTTCTGTTTTACCTATCAACTAATTCTAAATGTCATGTGTGAACCAGGGTTTCCATTGTGTAGAGTTAAGGCATTGAATTTGTATTTGTTCTGTTGCAATACAGATTAGTCACTCAACAACTAGCCTAACCTATCTTGTGTGAAACAAGGTTTCTATTTGAGTTGTCTAATGATGATTCTAAGGGTCATTTTAGGGCAAAAGGGGCAAAATGGTAACAAAACCTGTAGCAGAACCTCAGGCTCTAACCTTTCTCAAGCAATACTCAAGTTGCAATCATCTATCAACAAAGCTTATTATGTATGTAACAGGGTTTCAATGGGCTATATTCACATAAGCGCATGTACCACCAGAGGTGTACAAACAGCAACTGGGGGCCCATTTACTGCTGTGCTAAGCATAGCAGAATAGCTTGTTTTCCAACGTTCAAGTTCAATTTATACTATTCAAAAAAATTATTTTGTGGGAAGTTGAAAAAGATATCCTCTAAATGCACTTCAGCAAGCATAACTGTGTAAAGGAAGTAAAGTAAATTTGAGTGTGGCGTTTTATCTACTATTTAAAATGTCTGATCTATTTCAGTTGACATCTACCGCTCCAGAGCTCTTTCAACATAACCCACTATCAATGCTATCTGACCTCTCCATTTCCTTCTGCAATTCAAAATTAACATGTAATGGTCCCTTAAGAACATTCTGTCACGCTTTAATAGGAGGCATACATGTTCAAGGGTTTTACCATTTCCTGCCATCCAAATGTAGTTAATCAAGAGTTTGCTTTAATTTATTCATTTTCTGTGGACAGATGGTTGACTTCCAAACACAGAGAGTGCCTCAACTACAGCAATTTCAGAAAATGATTGTGGCATTAAAACCAATGGTTTGTGGAAGCCAACCATGATCTCTGTGATAGGCTGCAGATGCCACTGGTACGGAGGTAAATCCCATTAGGCCTAAACAAAAAATATGTTCATTTCCCAAAACATGCTAGAAAAAAATAGTGTAGGTAGATAGGGAATTCATTTCATCTTATCATATTTTTTTCTCTCCTCCTTGCTGCATTAGATGTACATGTAAAGCAAAATAGCAGCATCTAAAGTAGTGGGGTATCTAAATCTATATAAATGCACTAAAATAGGATTATATGCTAATATTTGATGTTTTCTTCTTTCTTTTTTCAATTTCTTTTGTATGCCATGCATGGAATATGAAACAGTTACAGACTTTTACCTTGCCTTTTAAATAAAATGATATATCAGGGTCTGACACTTAGTTTTCAGGCTAGGGGCCGGAAAAGGTCTTTTAATTAAGAACAAGTGATCAAAACAGGATTTCTAGTTATCATATATACTATTATGGCCCCCCACAGCAAAATCTAGGGGTATATGCCCCTGGAAAAGTCGAACCCTGTATATTTTGGGCAATAAAAAGATTAGGTTAGGGGCAAAAAATTAGGGTCCGTAGGGTAATTGGAAACGAGCATCATTTTTTAAGCCTTAGTGCTCACAGCGACCAAAAGCAGCCCAACAATTTTAATAAAATCTTGTTGGCAAAAGCATAGTTAGGAAAATATTTGATGGAGAAATGTCAATCAGGTCATAATATTAACAACTTTCCTTCAAACATTTTATAAGATCATTCTCAATTCCAAAGTTATTGTCAAAAGTATCTTAGATCCCGTCGACAATTTCTGTAGGAACTCTAAAGCATTAATGGGTTAAGAAAATTTTGAGAAAGTGGTAGCAGCCAGGGTAGAAACAGTTAATTCTCATCATAGTTATTGAGAAAATGACCAAATATTTGGTAGAGAAAAGCAGTATGATGTGTAGAATACTTGGGTGCTAGAGAAATGCCTGCTCTCTCCAATACAACCAGCAGTGGGACAGTTGCTTGTACCACTTAGCCAGAGACCACATGGGCACGCTGCCTTATGTGAAGCATCCCTATTTATTTGCCCTGTCATGAGTCTGGGTCATTTTAGGGTAAAAACTTTTGAAATGGTGACAAGTTTTCATAGACATGCGTTATCAGCATGCAGTAGAGCCACCTGAATCATTTACTTGTCTAACTGAACCAAAATGGCCCCTGAATGTGTGGTTTCCTGCACTAAGCTTGACATTATAAGCATGGACTACCTCTTGCCTTAGTAAAAGACATACGCCTGTCTAGGTGTCTAGGTGTAATTTCAAGCATGCAATAGATCACGGATCCCTACATACAAAATTTGTTTCAACAAATCATATACATATAACATATTGGATTGAATATTCAGCTCTCATGGGTTTGGAAGTAATAGCAAACGATCCTTAAAAACACTTGGTTACATAAGTTATATCAATTGAGTTGTACCCAACTCAATTAAAATTCTACCATCATGTTAGGGCTGAAGTGCCTCTGAGAACAGTGTATGCCAAGAATACTAATTGTGATGCTTTCAGGATTGATAGTCATCCAACTATCAATAGACTCATTTCATAGCCTGTTCACCATAACTTTTATGGAAAAGAGTCATAGCCTGTTCACCATAACTTTTATGGAAAAGAGTGGTTAAAAAAAAGGTGGCATGACGTGTCCCAAAAATCTGCGATTCAATTGCAAGTCTGAATGTTAATTAAAGAAACAGATATTTCAGATTAAATAACATGATTAGAATGTAGGCTTAATTCTACTTGACTTTTGATGCATAAGTTAAGCACATTAAGAATGTTATTATTTAACCCGAATTGATGTATTAACCCTACTTGTCATATAATCATCTGCAAAAATTATTGAAATGCCAATAGCAGATAGAATAATTACAGGGATAGTAAACATGATTGAGTTGCATTGCCAACTGTAGACTTTACTAGTTATTCAAATCTTAAAACAGTACAATTTCAAAATACCCTCAGGTAGAGCTGCACTTACAGAGGGAGATCAACTCATGAGCTCACCACCATTTTGACTCATGAGCTCATGAGCTTGTGGACATGCGTTTTTTTAAATAGATATTCATTATTCAGCTCACCAATTAAGAAAGAAATACTTACTGATGGAGAATTGCTAGCAGTTACCTGGTTATTTCATTATAAAATGTGCCCGCATAGAAGAATACATATCTATATTTACATATTGCCTTCTATAGAGCGGTACAAAGGTCAATATAACACTCAGCACTGCCTGTATGCATTGGGAATTGCAAACAAAACATGACAGCTGTAAGCAGTAATAAGAAAGTTTGTGTTAGATGTTCTGTGTTACGTGTGTGTTCCAAAACATATGTGAGTTCGCGAGTTGACAACTTCAGCTCGAGCCCGACTAGCCTGCCCTAGTGCTCGAGCCATTTTTGCATGCCATTTTTGGGTCTCCTGATAGACCAGCAGAAGGTCGCCTGTGTTTACCGTAAAGTTAGCTAAAAAAAGATCCGTTTTGAATGCCTTCGTAGGTACTTTTAGAAATGAATGAATTCTTCACTTTTGGTACCAACATTTAGGGAAACTTTTCAATTTTAAGGTTAATGCAAAGGCGTTATGTTTCGCTGATGTTTATTTTGAGTTATACAAATTCAATGCCTAAATTCTGCTCTGCTAGATTAGTTGATAGGTGATCCAGAATATACTACAAGGGATAAATACAATTCAAATGCCTAAGTTTATGGCCATTATGACATGGTTTTACCCTGAAATGGCCCTGAGAATCATCACATGGTAACTCAATGGAAACCCTGGTTCACACATGATATTTAAGATAAGTTGATAGGTGAAACAGAAAATACTGCAAGAAGAAAAATACAATTCAAATGCCCAAGTTTTACATTTTTGAGGTTAAACAGTTTTATTATGATGAAAGATACAGATGCCTTTTATTAGGTAAGGGACAACTTTTTGAGAAGCAATACTACTTGTTGTCAAATATATATGTCAATCCGGCACCGTAACTCTTGTTTTATATAATACCTCCAAGATCCTACTGTGACATTCCATGCATTACTATTTGTACACTGTATATGATTTATGAAGGAAAGGAAATAAAAATGATTTAAAATTAAAAAAAGTTTTACATTTTGTGGCCATTATGACATGAATTTACCCTAAAATGACCCTGAGAATCATCACATGGTAACACATTGGAAACCCTGGTTCACACATGATATTTAAGATTAGTTGAAAGGAGAACGAGCAACTACTGCAAGGGAAAAAATACATTTCAAATGCCTAAATTTTACATTTTGTGGCAATTATAACATGGTTTTACCCTAAAATGACCCTTAAGTCAACAAATAACAACCCAT
>OZ012694.1:1066601-1149132 GCA_963942565.1 Maea johnstoni
CGTGGATGGGCGAGGTAATGGCGGGAGAGAGACTGGGCACTAGAGGCGTGGATGGGCGAGGTAATGGCGGGAGAGAGACTGGGCACTAGAGGCGTGGATGGGCTAGGTAATGGCGGGAGAGAGACTGGGCACTAGAGGCGTGGATGGGCTAGGTAATGGCGGGAGAGAGACTGGGCACTAGAGGCGTGGATGGGCTAGGTAATGGCGGGAGAGAGACTGGGCACTAGAGGCGTGGATGGGCTAGGTAATGGCGGGAGAGAGACTGGGCACTAGAGGCGTGGATGGGCTAGGTAATGGCGGGAGAGAGACTGGGGACGAGGATCGATGGGGTTGCAGGGAGGGAGGAAAACAGTACGAGCTGGAACTGGCTGCCAAGACAGTGCAACCCTGATTTGACGGTGCTCGTTGGCGAAGTTGGCTGGAAACGAGGGCATACATTATCCAAAACTAAGAAGGGATGATGTGGATACATAGTGGTTCCCTATAGAATTCAATATGGATGTATGTACCTGGATAATATGGAGAACCCTTAGCAAATCTCTCTCTCTCTCTCTCTCTCTCTCTCTCTCTCTCTCTCTCTCTCTATATATATATATATATATATATATATATATATATATATATATATATATATATATATATATATATATATATATATATATATGCTTGTATGCATATACATACATACATGGATGGATGGCGCCTTTATATGCAAAGGTTTCAGAATAAATAAAGCCGGCGCATTTTCTTAAACGATGAAGGCCGTGAATTTTAATACTAAAACCCCCTTGTATTTCATAGTGCCACCTGCGGAATGAGAAAACTGTTCACGAAATGTCTTTCCCCGATGTGACAAGAGGTATGGTAATACTGGGGCGTTGCTACCGGATGATATATCCATTAACCTTCTCAATGTGTTTGGCATACAGTGCAGCCAATAGTAGTTCTACGTAATCGTTTTCTACGCAATACGCATGTGCCTGATAGGGTTGGATTGGTAATAGCTTGATCTGGCCTAGCCTGGACGTTTATGCACCAATTCTTTATTTTGTGAGCTTGCTCGCTTTTCCAGCCCAAGGTACTGCGCCTTCTCAACAAAGGCATTTACTGGTTAAATAGCAGAATATGGGGAGAAATGGTGACCACAGTGATAACTTTGTAAAGCAACGATATTTTTTTCTGTCAGAGTGAAGTTCTACGGTTCGTGATCAGTAGGTGATCAGCTTTATTCTCTAGAGTTTAGTAGTGCGATTGACCTTCTTCTTCTTCACCTGACGTGCGGTCGCGGGCGCCCTGTCTTAGCACAACTTTGCGTGTCCTACCAAAATATTACACCCTTAATCACCTCTTGAATTGAGCCTTTCTGGTTCTCAGGCTGACTTAGGTTTAAGGTTAAGCCACCACCACTACTGGGTAGGTGTGATGTCTCTTTCAACATATAGATGGCAGCACAGTTTTCAGAAGTTGCAGTTTGAAAGTCACAGACTACAGCTCAAGTGTGTCCCCCTTGAGGATTTATTCAGAAATAAACCTGGAGTAAACGCAGGTTAGATCAGTGAGACTAAGGAAAGAGCAAGATAGCACAGACTTGTAGCAAGTCTAGATCTGGCCGGGTGGTTTGATAATTGCATGACAGGTGATTGTACTGCAGTGCCGCTCTGATTGCTGTGGAAGCAAGAGTGTTCTGTACAAGCATGAATATGCTGCAGAAGCATTAGAATGTTGACGATTGCTAAGTGTGCAGTCATCGCACGCAATCGTTTATAACCTTGTCTAGTAAATGTGGCGCTATGAGAACTTTTAAACACAGCTAGATATTGATAATAATAGATAATATGTATTATGTAAATTATAGAAATATGTGAACGTGTGTGGGCTTGGTGATTTGAAGATTACAATATTATTAACTACACCCTGTTCGAAACTGTTGTAATGTCTTCAACTTGTGGTAGGCACCTGTATCCCATGAGGCGGAGCCGATTGTGATACGGATGACTGAGGGTGGACAGCAGACCAGACCACACTTCCTAACAGGGTGTAACGAATATATCACCTGCTTATCCATGGTTAGTAAACACTACTCCATCACATTGCTGGCTAACGTGTCATATCGTTTATGGTGTGTGACATCAAATGCAGACGTTCGATATAAATCCATGTGTCGTGAACGGCTGCATATCTGACACCTATTGACGAATCAGCATCGAGAATCACTGCAGAGCAGGTGATAACGGTTATAATTGCGCAGGTGTTTGATCACGTGTGCTGTGTGGATGTCTGGAGACTTAGGGCGCGGGTGCAATGTAAGCCTCGTAATTATTGGTTGTTTATCATAGCTGTGCTCTGTGATATGTCGCATGCCCTGCGTATTGCCACTCTGGAAGGACACACATTTAAAGGTCAAACGGTTGGTTGGGCCCATACAAGTGGTTAGGCCTAGTCGCTATACAAGCGTGTTGCGATACGGGTATGCGGGGATAACAGTCGTCAAACCCCAAGTCACTAGCGACTAAGCATCATTAATCAAAATCATTCTAATAATAGTAACGTGGTTCTTCAACTTGTGGCCTGTCTTTAAAGACCCTTGGCATGTTGGATTTTGAGCATATTTCATGATAGGGGTTTGAAATGTGTTCACAATGCTAGAAGCAGTGGAAACTTTCAAGTGGACATTCAGTAACGCTGTCGTACTTAAACCAGCCGTCGCGGTCAGCACTTGAGTATTATCAATACTGGCGTGCTTCCAAAATGGTCTGCCAAATCAGAAAATTGCCAGAAGCTGTGGCATTTCCAGGAAGACAGGTTGTACCATTTATTTCTTTAAGTCTTAAATAAAGCATATTTTGGGCGTTAGTATGATCTTGCGATTCTATGTGTTATTCTGAGACTGCAATTTGAGAATGCGAGAATGTCCAGCATTCAAAACACCTGGACGACCCGAACACGTTTCTTTGCCCCAGAACTCATAGATATTTATCCCTATATGTGTATGTGTGCAGATTCTGCTGAACAGATATTCACTTTCGGAGAACATGTCGTATAAATATGTGTAATAAACATATGCGATGAGTAAACGTTCTGTACCTGTTGGGTGTTGAGTCCTTGGTTACTATCTATTGCAGAAAAAGTACAAACACATATTTACATGCACTTTACACGTGCGTGTTGAATATGTTACTGGCATGACGCATGTTTTAACCATTCTAATGCTGAGGAAACTTTCGTGCAAAGCACAAGGATGCAAAGATTTTCGAAAACCATCTAAACCCTGTCATGTTGGTATTCAATGGATAGCTCTTGCTGAGTACTCTCAGATGAGTACCATATGCCATGGTTTTAATCATGTTTCAGGATTATTTACATCATTTTGTGAAGGCCAAATTAGCCACCAGCAGCAAAAGGGTTAAACAGAGAACACATTCACCCTGCACCTTTTACACACAGCCTATACACAGTATTTATCTAATTGCCTATTGTTTTATTCATTCATTCATTTATCTATTTACTATTTAAGTATTTATTCATTCATTTTTTATGCATCGATTGTTTATCTATTAATTCATTTATTTTTTGCATTTACACAATTCATTCGTGTTACACGTAATGCACACGTAATCCTGCAGCACAGGATTAACCCACGGAACACGTGTATTCGTACTGCACTCAACACATGTATCAACATTGCACATTTCTCACGCACAACACATGTATTCCTATTGACTTCCCACTTGGACAGTCCAGCTCTGTTCTGTGTTGTAGTAATGAAATGGAAATATTAAAGAGCTATATTTCAACAAAAGCGAGATGAAGAATAAAAGCGAGTTGTCCAACAATTAAATCGAACGCCGGGACGAATAAGAAAACATATGCCTATTCTAGAATTCCCGGAATTTTCCAATATACAAAGTGGTAAAAAACGTAGGGATTGATAAACGTGAGACGGTAAAAGATGCCAGGAAAGTATAAACTCACCACTCGGTGAATAGTGTGATAAGAATAGGAATATCGACAAATACTAGAACCAAAAACTAGGCATTATTTACAAATGAAATTTACCAAAATGTCAGATCTTACATGTATTTTGTCAGAATTTAGCACAACAGAAATTTAGAAAAAAGCACTGTTCTCGAGCACTTCAATATTTGTGATGCTATATATAGTGGGACAAAGTAGCTCAGTTGGTTAGGTGTCGGACTAGTAATCAGAGGGTCGCTGGTTCATTACCCGGCCGGGGCCCTTTGGTCTGTCCTTGCGCAAGGCAGTTTATTCCGTATTGCTTCAGTCTACCCAGCAGCAAAATGGGTACATAGCATAAATAAGGCAGTGCTTAGAGCTTGTGCGCTATATGCTGCCAGTAGCTCTGGATTATCCCCCGGGGGATTAAATGGTTTCTGTGTACAGGCCTGCTAGGGGAGGAAGGTAGTGTGAGCGCTTCGTTGGATACACGACTATAAACCGAATACATTTACCTATATATATATATATACTAGTATGTGTGTGTGTATCTATCTATCTATGCCGTGCAATCAAGCATAATTCCTAAATATCTCGTTAGATTTGTTCTATGCAACATTTCTGCTTTAGATATTTCTTGCTATACGCACTTATGAGGCTGGAATTAACAAGATTTTTCGCTATCAAACGTTCTTGTAGCAAGACCTAAGGCCGCGACTTTCTCGGTCTGTTCTTGGCAAGCGCTGACAGAATCAAGCAACGTGAGAATGACGAGAGTGAGGAGGAGGAGGAGGAGGAGGTGGAGCGGGAAGAGGTTGCCGGTTAAGACAGTCGATATATGTGTCATAAGAGATGCTTAACCATGTTGAAACCGGTCGATGATCCATGCGGGTTTCCAAGCAACCATGGGTAGTCATTGTTTGCCAAGGCTGCTGCGCATGTGCGGAACCAAGTCTCCATAGAGGAGGACTTGTTTCTGTTTTGACACGGGCCTGCTGGCGTTGTGTATTTGACGATGATATCGATTAGGATAGGTAAATGCCACTGTTGATGAGGTAAAGCAATTATAACGCTGGCGAGTAGTGCTGGCGTTGCCTCATCGCCAGCGCATGGACGGGTGTAGTAGGCAGTTGGAGGAGAAAATGAGGCGTCGAGGGGGACCGTGACATCGAGGCATAACTCATTTACCTCTAAACAGGCTTGACGTATATAATATATCACTGTATATATAATATATATATATATATATATATATATATATATATATATATATATATATATATATATATATATATATATATATATATATATATACATATATGTATATATATATACATATATGTGTATACTAGTATATATATACATATGTATATATATATATATATATATATATATATATATATATATATATATATATATATATATATGTGTGTGTGTGTGTATATATATATATATATATATATATATATATATATATATATATATATATATATATATATATATATATATATATATATATATGTATATATACGCACACACACTTCATCATCTGCATCGCTTGTGGGGAAAATAGAAGGGAATGTTATCGAAACAAATCTTCCAAGCTTAACTTGTAAATACATTGAAAAGCTTACTTTATAACCATTTCATTTTCATACGTATAATTACGTCATGAAGGTACTTTTTGGCGACGACTTTCTTATGCATTGTACAGTATTAATGTATGAAAATGATGTGTCATTATTATGTGCTTGATAGGTTATTTTCATAAGCTGTGCAATTTGAAACTATGAAAATAGAAAATGGATGGAATTTCTAATTTTTTTTCTTTTTGAAGTTGAAAACACAATTGTAATTTTGATGGAGATTTGTTATATTCAATTCTAATTGGAAAATAAATAGTTAGGCCATTCCAAGGGAGACAAATTTGCGAAATTGGAATTTCGTTACTTTTGTCTGCCTTACTACAGTTTAATTGCGACTAGTCAGTTATTAATGGGGCCTGGAAGAAACCAATAAATAATCTTTCTGATAACCTTCTTCCAGTTTCTACAATGTATAGCTCCCAACGATTTGCTCAAATGATTGCATATATAAAACCTCTAGTTTTGCAAGTTAATGATTGCTTTATTTGAACTGTTCCGCTAGGCCCAATAAGCTGCCCTCCACCTTACCCCTCCCACCTTGGGAACAGTCTTGACCCATTCATGCACAGTGTTTACCTCGAAAAGTTTTGTCTGGAGCTATCGCACTTGTTGAAAATAACAAAATCAAGTCTTCGCTTCTAGTGTAGCAGCACAGGCCCAAAAAGTGGCTTATTTTAGGAGTAACCCCAACCGGCGGTAGACTAAGCAGCATCATACATCAAATGAAAGCTAAGAATCTCAGGATTCAGGAACTGCGTGATGCCGGAACCAAAAAGTTGTACAAGCAGAGATATCGCACCGTTTCCATGGCAACCTTTTTGAAGTAGTGAAAACACTGACAAATTACTCTTCAATTAAATCCTTATTTGGTGGCCTTCTTACCAATATTCCCCATTCAAATTACTCCTGATAATTAATAAGGTCCTTGTCTAGTGAAAAAAAGTCAAAGAAAATGTCTAAGTAGTGTTTGTACTGAGTGACCTCACATTTAGGGTACATATGTAGAAACGTAAAAAAATTAGTATTTTTTTACTTTAAAGTTTTCATAAAAGGCTTATATGAAATTGTTCAGGCATGCAGTATATATTTTCAGAAAGTAGACACTGTAAGCTTTCATTTGATGTATTATTAGACTCCTGGCACATATTGTTACTGACGATTTGGCTTCATAGATAGTAGCTGTAGTGGGGATTTTATACACCAATTTGGTGAAAACTCACCCAATGACTATCTAACTCTAGTTTAGTGGCTACATAGCATTATTCTTCATTCAGATTACTCTTGAAAGTTAATAAGGTCCTTGTCTAGTAAAGTTAGTGAAGTTAACTGTTAAAAATGTGCTTGTACTGAGTGACCTGGCCACGTTTAGGGTAAATATGCAGAAATGGCCAAAGACATTGTATTTTTGGAACTTTTTTGTTTAAATAAAAGGCATCATACATCAAATGAAAGATAAAAATCTCAGGATTCAGAAACTGTGTTATGCCGGAACTGAAAAGTCGTACAAACGGTGATATTGCACCATTTCCATGGCAACCTCTTGAAGTAGTGAAAACCCTAAAAAATTACTCTTCAATTAAATTCTGATTTGGTGGCCTTCTTACCAATATTCCTCATTCAAATTACTCTTGATAATTAGTAACGTCCTTGTCAAGTGGGAAAAGTGGAATAAAAAGTTTAAGTATTGTTTGCACTGAGTGACCTCACATTTAGGGTACATATGTAGAAACGGTTAAAAGTTTAGTATTCTTAAACTTTAATGTTTTAATAGAAGGCATATATATATAGTTGTTTAGGCATGCAACATATATTTTTGGAAAGTAGACATTGTAAGCTTTGATTTAATGTATTATTAGACTCCTTGCACATTTTTATACTGAACATTTGGCTTCATACATAGTAGCTGTGGTGGGGACTATGTACCAATTTGGTGAAAACTCAATTGCTATCTCACTGTAGTTTTCTGGCTTCATAGCATTCTTCTACATTCAAATTACTCTTGACAGTTCATAAGGTCCTTGTCTAGTGAAGTTTGTGAAGACATGTTAAAAATGTGTTTATACTGAGTGACCCCATGTTTAGGGTAAATATGCAGAAATGGCCAAAAACATTGTATTTTTGGACTTTTTTGTTTTAATGAAAGGCATATATGAGATTGTGCATGCAAAAAATAGATATCTTCATAAAGTAGACACTATGAGCTTGCATTTGATTATTATTAGACCATTTGCACAATTTTGGATTGTAAATATGACCTCAGTACATAGCTGTAGTGAGGGCTTTGTACAAAAACTTGGTCATAAAGGTACCTAATTGCCATCTCACTCTACTTATGGGGCTTCCCAGCATTAATTCTCATTTAAATTACTCTTGGCAAATAATTAGATCCCTCTTTAGTGAAAGAAAACTGTTCAGTTGTGTTTGCACAAAATGACCCAATGTTTAGAGTATATATGCGAAAAGGGTGTTAATTTTATATTTTGGACCTTTTTGTTTTAATGAAAGACATACTAGTTTTAATAAGGCAACCAATGGCTGCAATCAAGAAAGTAGACCCTCCAATCCCATTGTTTGTATCATTCACCATATCATACTCCGTAGTGTAAATAAAGCTCCCTATAATAGTTTCAGAACTTGTCATAATAGGCCTTTTTACAAAAATTACCTGATTGCTTTATTCATTTCTTGTACTAATGTTATCTAATTCTGTGATAGTCTAAACTGAGTGGTGCCTTTGATAAAAAGAACAACCAAAAGTTGGCCAGCACATTTGCCCTCATTGACCCATAGCTTCAGGAGATGTTTGAATAATCCCGGTAAAAACCTTGATTTCCCTAGTGTTTGTCAGTTATGAAAGGTAGGATCATAATGCCAGGGGTGTCTACAACTCTATCCTGAGGTATGCTGTTAACTAGATAGATAGTACAGAGAACTTGTGTCTAGTTTAATGATATATCTATAGGGTGTCACTTTATGTCTATTTAATTGTATTTCAGATTATGAGGAGCAATATTAATTGCATTTGATATTGGTTTTGGGGTCCAAAGAAGTTCATTCAAATTGATTGAAAGAACACGCTGGATACTGCTCTGTTAGTAGTTTCCAACTTGCTGGTGAGGTGTTCAACTAATCAAGTTTTTGAAATTCTAGATTGCTTAACTTAAGAACAACGTCAAAATAGAAGAAAGATGTTTCTCCTATTCGATGAAGGTTATTTATATCAAGAGAATCCAATAACGCTTATTGCCCAACATGCTTGTTTCAAGCACCAATTCTTATGGTGCAATTTGATATGGAGAAAAGAGACAAGATGTTCGGATTACCTCGGCTATGGATCATAGTTTTCTCAATATTGCACTATTCAGCTTCTACTGAGAGGGCTAGGTTGGAGAGTGAGGCAGGTTGTAGTGGGATCGTTTGGTTGACTCAGGTAGCAATCTCCCAATGATCCATCGATCAGCTTGTACTGAGGGGTGGGAGGGGCAGAAGTGAGGGGTGGGTTTTAGGTTGGATGTATGAGGTTGCTTAGGGGATTAGAGTAGTGGTTTGGATGACCTTTGTGCAAGAACTAAACTAAATGATTCACTTTTATAAATATGGGGTGCTTGGGAAGGTGTGGTTGGGTGTGACCTGTGGTGTGATGGGTAAGCATGGTTGAAGGTGGCCTATGTTGCTGTCTGTTTCTCGCCTCTACTGGGGTGAGGGTAAGGTATGTGAATGGAGGGAAAAGGGGTCCAGGGGATGTGGTACATTTATCAGCTTGTAATATGGGCTGGGGGGGGGGGGGGGGAGGGGGTGGAGTAGTCCTGGTTGTGGGAGACCTGTGATGCAATCTCTCAAGGATTAGTTTTTAGCTTGCATTATGGGTTGGAGGGAGGTTAAGCTATATTTGGGGATGACTTTTGCTGAGATGTCTCCATGATGAATTTGTCAGATGGCCTACCCTGATGGCCTTGTGGTCTAAGGCATTGCCAAAGACTGCTAGGTATCTCTCAAATCCTGGCCAGGGCATGTAAGAAAGTTGTCAGTGATTTGGGGTTAGACAGTGGTTTCCGCACCAGCTGGCAAAACATGACTTAGCTGCAATATTACAGAAAAGGTGACAATAATCAAAATTCCAAATTTATTTGTCAGCTTGTCTTATAGGTTGTGAGGGGAAGGAGACTAGCTATAGTTGGAGGTTGCAGCCCCAAGACTAAAAGACTATGTGCAACAACAACCTACGTTAGTACAAAATAGCTTTTAGGTTGGTCGATGATCCCTTATTACCTTATTACTGGATATCCATATTAGTTTTATTGTATATCAGGTTGCATTCATTGGTAAATGTTGTTCAAAGTAACATGAGGGGAAAAGAGGTTTTAAGTAAGTTTTTACCAAGTTGTCGTACATACTTCTTACTAGAGCTATACTGAATGAAGCCATATTTCTAAAACAAAAGTGCTCAAAGGGGTAGAATAACACATCAAATGAATGCTCATATTGTTTTTCTTCTATAGATAGCTATTGTTCACCTGCACAGTCTCATATATGCCTTTCATTAAAACAAAATCTCCAAAAATACACCATTTTTCCCCCCGTTTCATCATATTTACCCTAAACGTGGGGTCACTCAGTACTAACATATCTTTACCATTTGTCTTAGATAATTTCACTTGAAAACTACCTCATTAACTGTCAAGAGTAATTTGAATTAAGAATAATGTTAAAAAGCCAAAAAACTAGAATGAGATGAGCATTAGGTGGCTTCACCAAATTGCTGTGTATATTGCCCATATGTACAATCCAAAATTGTGAAAAGTGTCTAATAATTATCCCATACACGCTCATAGTGTCTACTTTATGAAGATATCTATTGTTTGCCTGCACAATCTCATATATGCCTTTCATTAAAACAAAAAAGTTCCAAAAATACAATGTTTTTGGCAATTTCTGCATATTTACCCTAAACGTGGGGTCACCCAGTACAAACACATCTTTAACATTTGTCTTCATTAATTTCACTAGACAAGGACCATGTTAACTGTTAAGAGTAATTTGAATGAAGAATAATGCTATGAAGCCAGAAAACTAGAGTGAGATAGTCATTGGGTGAGTTCTCACCAAATTGGTGTATATAGTCCCGACTACAGCTACTATCTATGAAGCCAAACCTTCAGTACCAAAATGTGCCAGGAGTCTAATGATACATCAAATGAAAGCTTACAGTGTCTACTTTCTGAAAACGTATATTGTGTGCCTGAACAAGCTCATATAAGCCTTTTATAAAAACTTTAAAGTCCAAAAATACTATCTTTTTACCCGTTTCTACATATGTACCCTAAATGTGAGGTCACTCAGTGCAAACACTACTTAGACATTTCGTTTCACTTATTTTCACTAGACAAGGACGTCACTAATTACCATGAGTAATTTGAAAAAGGAATATTGGTAAGAAGGCCACCAAATAAGGATTTGATTGAAGAGTAATTTGTCAGTGTTTTCACTATTTCAAAAAGGTTGCCATGGAAACGATGCGATATCTCTGCTTGTACAACTTTTTGGTTCCGGCATCACGCAGTTTCTGAATCCTGAGATTCTTAGCTTTCATTTGATATATGATGCCGCTTAGTCTACTGCCGGTTGGGGTCCATCCCAAAATCTGGTCCTTTGCTGCTCCACTATTCAGGATAGTAAGATAAGAGTTTTTGGGTTGACTTTTTTGAGCATTTCTCTTTGAAATAATATGACGAGAAAGCAAAGCTTTAAATGCTCGCACAGCTCGGTGATATTTCTGCATGCCCCTTCAAATGCAGTCACGAAGTGTTTGTTATTGTTATCAGCGAAGTCATTCTTTACTTGTACTTCGCGGAAACATATTGGAAGCCCCTTGATATGAGCTTCATATTCGTGCGATAACCACACACAGTATGCGTAGCGATTGACCGACAATATGGCATAAAAATTACTACGACTTCAACCTGTTGCAAAATCGTCATTCCGCAACCGATTTCAACTAGAATTGAGAGACATGTAGAATTATTTGTGGCGGTTGTAACAATTTAAACCGCATTGTAATCGATTCACGGAAAGATGAGTAAATTCATTTTTACCGTGAACATAGAAGTTATGACTTAGGAATCCGCGAAATTCCGTCGTAACGTGACGTCAGCATTTGTCGCACGTGAGCATGTATGTTTCAGTTGTTGCATAGTTCCGCGTGTGTTGCACGATCATCGGCGACCAACAGACAGACAGACAGACGCCAACACCAAAAAACCTGCCTCAGTATGTATCCTGCCATTACACTATATATATACCGTAAATGCTCGCTACGCTGAGCCGGCCCTGCGCGAGCTAATATGACGAGAAAGCAAAGCTTTAAATGCTCGCGCAGCTCGATGACATTTCTGCATTCCCCTTCAAATGCTGTCACATCGTGTTTGTTATTGTGATCCGTGACGTCATTCTTTACTTGAACTTCGCTGAAACATATTGGAAGCCCCTTAATATGAGCTTCATATTTGTGCAATAACCACACACAGTATGCGTAGCGATCGATTGACCGAAAATATGGCATAAAAGTTACTACGACTTCAACCTGTTGCAAAATCGTCTTTTCACGATAGATTTCAACTAGAATTAAGAGACATGTAGAATTATTTGTGGAGGTTGTAGCGATCTAAATTGCATTGAAATCGATTCACGGAAAGATGAGTAAAGTCATTTTTACCGTGAACATCGAAGTTACGACTTAGGAATCCGCGGAATTCCGTCGTAACATGATGTGATTTCATGACGTCAGCATTTGTCGCACGTGAGCATGTATGTTTCAGTTGTTGCATAGTTCCGCGCGTGTTGCACGTGTTGCAGCTGAAAACATTGCTATTTTGAAAGAAGTTTGACTATATCTTAGATAAATAAGAACATCTAAGACTATATGGACCATAAACATGTCCACTGACTATTATTTATAAAGCGCTTCTGAACATTGTAGGTGAAACAGGAGCTATATCAAATAGCAATTATTGATAATTTATTGTTAGTGCATGCTTATTAACAAACAACCAGGGACCTTTGATTGCTGAAGGATACCCAAGTGAAAACATGTATATAAGCACCAGGAATGTTGATGATCCATAAATGTCAGAATTTTCCTAATTTTAAATTGCTGTTGACCCACACCCTCCTGTATTCCGTCCTAAAATAGTGAGCAAAACTTTAAGACAGCTGAAAACATTGCTATTTCGAAAGGAGTTTGACTATATCTTAGATAAATAAGAACATCTAAGACTATATAGACCATAAACATGTCCACTGACTATTATTTATAAAGCGCTTCTGAACATTGTAGGTGAAACAGGAGCTATATCAAATAGCAATTATTAATAATTTATTATTAGTGCATGCTTATTAACAAACAACCAGGGACCTTTGATTGCTGAAGGATACCCAAGTGAAAACATGTCTATAAGCACCAGGAATGTGGATGATTCATAAATGTCACCATAAATGTCAGAATTTTCCTAATTTTAAATTGGTGTTGACCCACACCCTCCTGTATTCCGTCCTAAATGAAACTACTGATTGTACAACTACTCTATTTTGAAATGATATTTTGATATTTTTGTTGCAGGGCATTCATTAACTGTGATACATTTCATTACTTATTTCCAACTGATTTTACTACTTTTTCTATGAAAATACAATATAGTTAGATATCCAATAAGAGACAGTAGGAACTATTTGTAAACACCTCCTTTTTTTCTTTGTGCAGTGTATGTACATTGGAACCCGTGTCAACCTGAACTCTAAATTGAACACTTTTTCATTTGCCTGTGGATTTCAAGTATACAGAGACATAAACAGATATGGTATGATCAGGATAAATCTCAAGTATAAAAACTCTCATGACAAAATGGCATTGTTTGCTAATGAGAAATATCCTGGGGGTAATTATCTTTGCTCATTATAAAAAGGGAAAATGATTCTTTTCCACAGCTAAATACATCAACCTAGCTATCAATCTGACAGCATATAACTATGAAATGGCAATAGAACAGATCTTTAAAATATAACCAAGTTTGTTCATCTTTACTCTTAGTCAAAAAACAAGCTGAGTACATGTTGAACAAATGCTAGTTGCGGACCGCACACTAGAAATATAGGATAATTAAGAAAATGAGGTCCTAAAACAGTCCTAAATGATAATATGGTAGGGGTGAATGCGTTTTGTAGGGACACCAGTAAACCTGTGGTGGAACTATTTTGTGTACATTTGTCAATTAATTTCACATAAATGTACAATATCAAGCAGTGAAATAGATGATATTGCATTTGAATTTGTTTATGTTATCTATATTAAGTGAACCATTGAGGTAGACCATTTGTAACAAAGAAATATTCCGCCACTACTTGATGTTCTTGCTTTTAAAAAATCTCCCCTATATATTCCATTTAATAACAATGATGAAGTAGGATGTTGCATAAACCTCATTAGTGCTGTGAAGCAGGGAATTTGAAAAGGTCTATATCTGCTTAAATATTACCTAAATAAGATTGGGGAAACAACATGTAGCAGTCTTAGCCAGTCCCTGGTATACATATTTCCTAGAGGATAGATACCAGAACTCTGTAGTTATAGTCAGCAGTCTTTTACACAATCCTCATGAAGATATGTACAGCCCGCAAATATATGGACACCACAAAATGACTGGGATTTATTTGTTTTCAAGTTATCTATTAAGGAGTGGGTATGCAGCCCACCTGGATCAATTGACAAGTCAATGGGGCTGAACATACCATTGTACTTGTAGTTGCATGCCGCTATAGGCACATGCTGTGTTATCATTCATGCCCGGATAGCCTCGGTTTGGTTTTATGGCCTAGCTAATTTAGGAAAGGCCTATGATATCACACACACACACACATGTAGGTCGTGTGAACATTTCGGTGGATACAAGACTATAAACCGAATATCTTTATCTTTACCTTTATATAAACAGAAGTATATATATATATATATATATATATATATATATATATATATATATATATATATATATATATATATATATATATATGTATATATATATATATATGTATATATATATATATATATATGTATATCTATATCTATCTCTCTCTCTATATATATATATATATATATATATATATATATATATATATATATATATATATATATATATATGCGACATCATGATTATAGTAGCAGGACAAGCTGTCACTGTGATGGCCTCTATATGTTCACTGTAAAACTAATTCGACCACCTTTCGGTTGTTTAGATCGTTCAACCCGCCACAATTCATTTTACTTTAACTAGATGTTTAATCAGTTACAAAATGACTATTTTGCGACAGGTTGAATTTGTAACAGTTTTTATGCCATTAATTTTCGGTCAATAGCTACTTACTGTTTGCACAAATATAAAGATTATATCATGTGGTTTCAAATATGTTTCCGCGAAGTATAAGCAAAGGCGACTTACTTCGACAGGGAATAGCAAGGAAAGACGTCACGGATAACAAAGTCGTAACTTTGTGACTGCATTTGAAGGGGAATGCAGAATCATTATTGAGCTGCGCGAGCATCTATTTGAGGTTTGCTTTGTAATCATATCATGTTAGGAGTTCGTATTGGTCCTCGTGAAAACGTTGGTTCAGGAGTTGTCGAGGTGCGTAAAGAGGCCATTCATTTTCTGTGTGATGACTTACATGATCTATCAGCGAGTGCAGTTGAGAACACGAGCGACAGTTTACGCCTGTGCTCTGTCTCTCAAATATCGATCCCAGCTGATTCAGTGAGGAGGGCAACATTCGCGATTGTTGCCCACCAACCTGGACCTAAGCCCTGGCTCAGTGCCGACGTCGGCAGCCATTTGTGGTGGGAGCTCAGTCACATGCAGAGGCAAGGAAGGCTTTGTCAGCAAACATCTTCCGATAAATGTGCAGTATTTTTAGGTCTGTGTGTCGCTCATTTAGGCTTTGTACTTGTCTTTTTGATTTGCATTTCTCTGAGGTACAAGGGAGCTCATTTTTACGTACATCTAAAAAACAAGGCAGATTATTGATACTATCATTATTATTATTATTATTATTATTATTATTATTATTATTATTATTATCATTTCATCATTATTATTATCAGTATTATTGTTATTATTATCATCATTATTATCATTATTACAATCAATAGTATTTCAAAATATTTCATATCATTAAAAACATTATAATAACTGCAATCATAGTTTTTGCAATTGTTAAAGTAATGATTATTATCATTATTATTATTATCAATTTTATTAGTATTAGTATTATTATCATTATTATTATCATCATTATTGTTATTTTTATCATTATTATTGTTGTTATTATTTAATTATAATTATCAGTAGTAGCATTGTCATAATTACTTTTTATCAATCTAGTTTTTATCATTGTCTTTATTTAACATTACACAAATGTGTATTCAGGTGTTTGTTTAACATAAATACTATTTTTTTATGTCATCTATGAATACCATATCATAAATAAAAAGGTTAAGTACAAATAACAAATAACATCTTTTCCTATTTTCGTGAATAGCATTATATATAAACGCCCTTGAGTTATTAATGCAAGACAAGGAATACCACCATACAACAGTAACACAAATACATACCGAAAACAACACAACCACAAAGATAGGCACAAATACACACCCTGAAACCATTTGCATTGGTGGTGGGGTCTAGTATCTTCCACACATATCAGTAACTGTTAGTATGTGGTATGCAGTGGTAAAAAATGATGTCGTCGATTGGACCAGAAAATCAAACTCAAACTTTGCTTAGCGATGGTACAAAAGTTGTATTCAAACACATTGACAAACTTTTAATTTCACATGTCACACCTGCGACACCATAGTTTGCAATATCCCCCGTAGGCGAGCGGGTCGGTGGTCGCTGAGCTGCTCCCAATGGTACCAGGCGTCTGAGTCAATTACTGCTCATTAGGATCCATTTGACGTGTCCGACCAGTCTGTTTCTTGAGCTTATGTCGGGAAAAGGGCCTCATATGTTTATCTCACCAAAAAATCTAAAACTGAGCTATCTCGAAATAACTTTTTTTTTCTGCAAATCATTATAAGTATAGATAAATAAATAAGATTAACAAAAACTTGAAAAAATTGATTCACACTTGCTACTGAGATACGTAATGTACATCAACTTCCAACCTAAAATAGAAATATAAAGAAATACAGAATCTGAATCTTAAAAGTTCCTTCTGAAACTGATCAACTAGAACATCCTAATGTAATGATTTTCTTAGACATATGACAACTTCAGATCCATTTATATGCTATCCTATATTAATTCATTAAACAGGCATGAATACCGAACTCCTGTTCGACACAGCACTGTTTTACGATACATGCCGCAAATAGTATTAAAACCAATAAAGGATACTTCCAGCAGAGCCTTTTCACTAACTGCCTGTATTGTCCTTGCTTATAACTCTCCAGACACATGATCAGGCTCTTCCAAATCTTTGTTGAACGTCAAGGCTGATATCATCGATTTCTGTGTTCCCTTTCTACATTATAGGTAGTAATGCTCTGGTTTTAGTAACTGCCATTTGAATTGCCATTGATCACCTCTACCTCTGTTTTTCAGCTGACCATGTTTGGTGGACGAGCGGCGGAGTTGGTGAGCGTACTGCTAACTGTACTCGTCTTCATCATTTCACTTTTAGTGCAAAGAGGTAAGATTTGAAAATCGGAAGTGTGGTCAATATTCTCTTTCTATAGCGTTTGTTCTGATCACACCATAATCAAATATCAGAGCGACAGACAAAAAATGAATAAACGGTCAACAATTGAACATATTGAATCTTGATTTGCCACCTTATACATCTGTGTTAAGTTTTAGCCTATTAGAAGCAGTCAGAGAAGTCAGAATTTCTAGTCAGTGGTAACAATCACACAGGCCTTATGGAACCCTGGACATTGTTCTGCGGTGAAAAGGAGTAAGCAGTTGATTGACAATAGGTAAAACAGCTCGTCTCCTTGCCCCAATGATAGCAATGTGTTAGAATGCTCATATATTCAAGACTTGGTCATTAAGTCATCTTTTAATAACATCATAATATCGATTATTCATTTGGCCATCATCCATGATCTTAATCATCAATACCAAATCATCTGAGACTGTCTGTAATTTGACTGAAGGGGTTTGAAAGATTATCCAGTGTCCCGTGTCGTTCGCAGCCATATTGATTAGAAGCAAGATACACAGGTGGTTCCTATAGCTGGTATATAAAGTGAGACATGTAATGCTTGTCCCTTCATTCGGAGTATGACCACAAAGGTGATGGTAGTTTGATGGATATTGAGGAGCTCTCTGCAAATCTTAAATCCACTCCTTTTTAAATCAGAGGTATGCCTTTTAGGTCAAAATCAGGCCAAACTCTGTTTCTTTACATTATTTGTTCTTTAAAATTAAACATAATGCAATAATGCAAATGGACAAAGAATGATAGGCCTGTCCCAGGTAAGAAAAATAATAGTACAATTAAAAAGGCCTGTATTCAAACCGTTTATGCAGCACATCTCCTCTCTAGATTATCTGTTAAATGTGATAAGGTTCTTTGATGGGATGAGCAGCTATTGTTGACACCCATATCTCTGCAGGACATTAGGTTAGGACTGGTTTAAGGACTTGCATTTTGTTTGTCCTTACATTTTCTGACATATTGATGATAAATCATGACTAGCCAGTTGACTTAGAACTATTGGCAGGTTCAGTCTTTTAACCAGGTAACCAATTGATTATGACTGTTCCATTTCTATTCATATTCTTCTCGTGTACGTTTCCATCTGTCCTATCCACCATGTTCAGCTTGTTGGTTTTTAGAGAATCACTATAGTAGATGACACAATAGCCACTTTTTCGCTGGTGTTCAGGCCCAAGCTTTGTACAAATGCAGTGCCATTAAAGTTACCTAGTCACAGTATGAATCTATAAGAATATTTAGGAAAAGTGAAAGCAATGTAGAGCAATACGTGATATAATCCATGGATGTAATACATTTCTTGTTACTGACATCGGCAAAATAGTAGAGAGGCATACATAGTTAGTGAAAACCTGGTACCATCTGCGCTTTTTATGAGACTGTGTGGTCTGTGGCCATAGGTTGGGACAAAAGGAATGCTTTAAAGGCGTTGAAAGCTGGATTGCATTCACTATTTTGTCTAGGTTGTTTGGATTCCCGAATCCTGATTATATCAGTGTGTGCACAGACCAAAGCATTCATACCAGCTTGTGACAAAATGCACTAATTCAAATCAATGGATATAATATGTGGGTCTCGTACCGATAAGACCTAAGCTGTTGAAAGCGAGTTATAAAACCCATTCCTTCCTTCCTTCTTTCCTCCAATAAAGGAGGCATTTGCCGAAAATATAAGAATTTATAAAGAGCCCATTGCCAAAAGTATAGATCATTTGCTGGTAGAAATGTCCTCCAGAACTAGATCCAGAACTAAATGGCAGGCTTAGTAAACAAAGTTGGAAACATTAGTGCTGGTCCCCTTCCCTGATGATACAGAACTTGCTTCCGGGTCTGTCAAGCATCCCTGTGCACTGTAATTTTGTATCTGTAATACTACAGCTTGCAGACAGGCTCAAAGCACTTGAAATAGGATCCTATAAAACAATGAATAATGGCTGATTAATTGGCATCGTAAAAAATATGTAGAAATACATGAATGTCCCATGAATATGCACTTCAACATACATTAGTGGGGAAACCTTGATATTTGTTAGTAGTGAGTCACAAATTCAGCTTTTATTGCTTTACCATGTAGCCACCAAACAACTTTAAATCAACTTAGATAATTACCTTGCTCATGACAAGATATCATTAGACACGTCTGTTATCTTATTTGACCTAACACAACAAGAGTTATATGGGTAAACCCCTAAAATGTCATCCATCTTGGATTTCCTTAAGGAATAATCCCAAGCAGAGCTTGTGAACAGTTTCATTGAATTCCATGCCCCCACAAATATCTGGATGCCATCTTGGATTTCCTTAAGAGGTAAACCCAACCGGCCCTTGTGGATGATTTGACTGTACTCCCGGGTTCAGACGCCATAATTACCATCCTAGCCTGAATACAATTGAGGTTATGGCTGAAATACTAAAATGGCAGCCAAATTGAACGCCATCTTGATTTTTTCAAAATGCACAAGGGTGACTGAAGTTCACCCTGCAGATTTCTAAAGGGCATAACCTCAGCCACCAATATCAGTGGAAAAAATCTGTCTAGGTTCATCCATACTTCTGCCGGACTATGTGTATCCACTTGGTCTGAGATGATCTTCTCTGTGCCATTCATGTTACAGTGAACTGTTTTGTGAACTTATTATAATCTGCAAGATCAGTTGAATACTTTTTGACTTGAAAAGCAAATATGCACTTATATTCTATAACTGTTAACCGTATGACACACTTTCAAAGTTATTTGATGAGGTATCGAAATAACATATGGCTAGTACAAAATGAACGCCCAAGGAACGTTCTTTAAACATCCTCATGATCTAATTAGCTTATTACTAATTATTACACCAAATATTGCACCAAACACGCTTTCGGTCTAAATAACATACCCACCTTCCATAAAAACATCTTCTTCAAATAAAATGTAAAATCACTCTTACTTCCTAGACTATCCCATGTTACTGTCTGCAGTATCAAAGATCCAGGCGATAATGTGTAGAGGAACTCGTGAGCAGGAATGGTTTATATTGATTTGTAAAAGGAACTGAACAGTATTTGCCTTTCAAGGCCATTTAAACAATCCAACTAAATATCTCCGTCTTTTCTATTGCAGTCGACTCTCTGGGCTGTTTTGTCTGCTCTTCTATCAACAATAGTGACCCATTGTGCGATGACCCATTCAACAACACGGGCAAATATTACCACGGATTCTGTGAGTCCGGAAGACCGGACCGGGTGGGTCTTTTTCCTGCTACAAGCTGCATCAAAATGAAGGCAGAAATCCGTAAGTAGTAATGTATTGTAAATTTTAATATCAAAGGGGTATTTCTCTGAATACAGGATAAATTTAGTGTTCTGATATATTTCGTATATGTTCACTTTCCATTCTGTATTCTACGACGCCAGTCGATGAAATACAACATAATACACATCTGAGAGAACCTGCCTGGCTTGCTATCAACACGTAATTACGGATCAGATTTGCTGCTAGACAAGGGGAAAACGACCTTACAACCCCAACTTCCATAGTAAGAGTCTAGATCTCCGCTACCAAGAAAACTGTGTACGGTTAAGCTTTCCTGCAACCCATTGGCTTAGTTGGACATTGCTCCTCTCAATAGAACCGGATGCAAGGGAGGTACTGTATTTGACCAGAGCAGACCCTGAGAATTATAAATCATGTCATTCCAATTTTGGGGGGATTATCCATACCGTGCCAAGTGTCTAAATCTGAAATTTGTAAGTCAAGAACACGATTCAAACTATAAATTTCGAAATTTTGCGAAGATATTCCCATGAATAAACGTGGGTATGGGTGCCCTACTCTATAGCATTTGGATATTTACTTTTTAGGAGCTAATTTATGACGTAAATATAAGACAAATGCATCGTTTGGAATCATTTGAAAGGGAAAGATTCTTCAGAGACCAACTCTCAGATCTCCTAATTGCATAATTAGGGCAAGCAATATTCGTAGATTTCTTTGTTGATTATGTGTTTTATTTGGTAAATACTATATCGATAACAAATTAGTTATATCAATGATGATATGAGTTGATTAATGATATGATTTCGTATAAAATTATTGTTAAGATAACATAAGGTTTTTGCCTGGAGAGATAAATGTTATATCGACCCGACGAGAAGAAGATGTATGCCGCCTTCATGAATGTTCTTATGCTACTGATGTCATCACGATATACTCACATTATAAAAGCTGTTTATTACGTCTTTAGACAATATATTTACATTGAAGAAGCATTACTTTGTCAACTCCCACTCCTGACATCTCGGGCCACTAACTGTATATTGTATTTGTTGTAAGTGGAACCGCCCGCCAATCATCCACATCAAATGTATCGATATTCAACTTAATCAAAGCATTGTTTTGTTGTTGTAGCTGATACAGGACACACCGTTCTCGTACGCGCATGCGTCGTTGACAATGGGGGAACAAACTCCGAGACAGAAATCGGCAGGATCAACCATTGTGGCCTCGTGCATATGATCAAGTTCAAAGACGCCTATATGCGCGGATGCATCGAGGGCTGTCAAACGAACGGATGTAATTCAGCGAGGGGACTTCGGGGTGACGTCACCTTCGTCTCTGTGTCATTGGTCTCGACATTGATTTTCTCACTTTTCACGTCACGGTAGCACAGCATTCGCCATCTATGGGCATCTTCATAAACTAGCTGTTTCCTATTGTAGTTCTCCGTTTAACGAAGAGGTGCAAGCTAGTACTGTGACTTATACCTCGAAGGAATACGAAGCAGCTTTTTGAAGAAACTCGATCTAACCAGAGGGGTAACCGGATCCGAAATGGACATTATTTTTTCAGTGTGGAAATGGACTGTACATGGACTGCAGAGGCTCAGGGCTGGCTGGTACACTGAGGGATACCGACAGGCATGTTGACTGCAGAGATTGGTACAGGCCCGCAAGCTCACCTGCGCTCCGATGCAACCGATAGGGTATGGTGGTTGGTAAATCAACCAACAGTACTGAACAAAATGAATGATTTGAATGGAAAGTATATACACCAAAAGAAATTACGAATTAACAAACCTGTTCTGGTTAATTCAATTTCTATATTTTCCTACGCACTAAGCCGTGTAGATGAGTACACATTTGTAGTGAACAAAACGTCATAAGTATTGTTACGACTGCGTCTGTCACGAGTGGATATGACGCTACACGCATGCGTGACTTCAAATACCTGCATTGGAAGAGCGACAAACAGTACTTACTGAGTAAGAGACAAAAAAACAACAAGTGAATCAAATTAATTTTTGGTATATATATTTGAAAGCTCGTTTGCCATGGACTGTTTAACACATATTCATGTGCATGCATTATACCCATAGTCTGAGAACTTAGAACATATCTCATTAAGAAAGATACGATTTAAAATTATATTGTTAAATCCTCGCCGGAATATTCAGTTGAATATTTCTCAAAACACAAGTTTGTATTCTATATACTACTGACAATTGTGTCCGACCACGTGTATGCTCCAGAGGCGAGTAGGAATTTACCCGAATTGTGGTGAGAGACAGGGAGCAGTCACTGGCAACTTCCTAAGACCATAAAAGCAAGCCATATAAGAGTATATTTCATGTGCGCAATGGATACATGGTATGCAATCGCACATCTTTTGAAACGTGCGGGGGGGGGGGGGGATATGAAGTGAGAAGAAAGATGCCGGACGACTGGAGCAGTCTCCGCTACAAGGATCATGTCGCCGGTACCCATGTACATTTATCGCATCGCAGTGGCACGTGTAGATGTATATATCAGTGGTCAGTCTTAGATTAACAGTAAAGATATTGGATATTGCTATCGTTTCATGCATCTTATTATAGTTTCTCGTGTTTTATATGGTATGTAAGCTGGTCATATGACTTAATGTGTTTTAAGCTATGAGATTGGGTGAGGTTTGCCTTAGGAACGTCAAGATGGGTGACAAAGTTTGTCATCTGGACATATGTGAAATGCTTCTAAAAACCAATATCACTACATTTCGAACTCATCCTTGCATTATCTGTTTATGAATTCATGTAACATTACCCATTCACTGTTAACCAAGTGTTGTTCAACAAAATTATGTCGCCGCCATTGATCTTGCGATTTTAAAGCAAAAACCAAGCCTAAAGAATTTGATTAATCTATTAATCTATTAATTCCATTGGAACAGGAATATACATATATATATATATATATATATATATATATATATATATATATATATATATATATATATATATATATATATATATATATATATATATATATATATATATATATATGTATATATATTTATGTATATATATATGTGTGTGTGTGTATATATATATATATATATATATATATATATATTTATATATATATATATATATATATATATATATATATATATATATATATATATATATATATATATATATATATATATATATATATATATACACACATAAATATATATATATATATATATATATATATATATATATATATATACACACATATATACTAGTATATATATATATATATATATATATATATATATATATATATATATATATATATATATGTATATATATATATATATATATATATATATATATATATATATATATATATATATATATATATATATATATATATATATATATATATATATATAGTCAGTGTATATGACTTTTGACTATAATGTGTTTCAATGATATATATTCCAGTTTTATTATAGTTTTAATATGTTATACCTGCGAGTGCTTTTCCATCCGTGCGATCTCACTAGACGTGTTCTATTTCAAACAAGTTCCAGCGATCACGATCTGAGTAACCCATTCAAATCTGTGATCTTGCAAACCTGCCAGTTTTTCTAGTAAAAAAAGGGAAATATTAGATTATCACTTAATATTCATATGAAAAACACGTCAGACATGTGTCAGACAATTATAGTTTTCAAATCTGTTTAAACCATGGTAATTATGACCACTATGAAGACTCGAATGGAATGGTAATTATGTCAACAGTAAAGCTATAGATTTTAATTGCTTTGTATATATTAGTACTGGTCCGAGTGTAATAAAAATAGCAATAAAGTTTCTTGGCGACTTTTGTTATCGATCAATTCAAGCATCGAAAAAGATAAATATAAAACACACGTTGCTCTGGTACCACTTTGCGCTGTTGTGAGGACACACTTTCTCATTAACTACCAATGTTACCATTTGATAAAGGTCTCTGAATACCCAGATATTATTTGGTAAAGCGACATTACCTCTATAGGATGTTTTAGTAAAGTGTGTATACGATATGCTGAACTTCACTCTGTCACTGGAGTGTTAATCTTACTTTATAAATGCTAAAAAGGCAAAAGTATGGATGTCTATTAGTTAGATGAATCTCAAATAAAATCTGTCCGATGAATATTCATAAGGATATATTAGTGTGTAATATATATATATATATATATATATATATATATATATATATATATATATATATATATATATATATATATATATATATATATATATATATATATATATACATATATATATATATAAATATATATATATATATATATATATATATATATATATATATATATATATATATATATATATGTATATATATATATACTGTAAATCACTTAAGTATAGCGGGAACAATAAGATAGCGATAATAGCGCTCTGCCCATATGCGCTATAATAACATCCCCGTCTTTATTAAATTCCTAATTGAACTTGCTGCTGCTGTTCCCGTTCACCGCTATACTTAAATCACGCTATCCATGACAGTACCATAATTGCGCTATATAAGGTTCACGCCATATTTAAGTGATTTACAGTATATATATGAATATATATATATATATATATACATATACATATATACGTATATATATATACATATACATAGTTCAGTATAAGATCTCTAAAATAAACGAAGTCATATAAAATTTATTTAAATATTTATATTCAAGAATTGAAACTAAAAATAAATAAGTTTTTAAGTTGAAAAAAAAATGGTTCCCACACCGGGAATCGAACCCGGGCCGTCTGCGTGAAAGGCAGAAATCCTAACCACTAGACCATATGGGAAGGCTGACCAAAACGCCGAAAAAATTATAAGTGATTCACATTCTTAAATTGCATTCCAGAGGCCGCCACCGTCGAAGAATCGCATACGTAGTGTATTGATCAGGTACATTGACTGAAAATTGTATGTATCTAATCTGATGCTTGCACTGCCAAGACGCGACGGAGCGCCGCAGTGACAGAGGAAGCATGCATGCTATGTGTCTGTGGCCTCCTGCTATCCATGACTCTCATACCTCGACATGTCTCGGACGTTAGAGGCGTCATCATGACCCAGAGAAAGTCCAGTCACAGGCTCTGAGGCTGCTGCCACAGAGATACCAAATATGAAAACAATAAAAACGAAGATTCATTACACATTTTCCTCAAGTGATGTAATCTGTAGGATCGTATAGAACCTCGTACAACAGCATAATATGGTTGGGGTATCGTTTCTACACCCTGTCCTAAAAAGCACTATATTTGTCATTAATGATAAATGGATTGTTATGGAAGGCCAATGTGCCGTGATAAAAAGGGCATTTATTAATATTAATAAATCATTTATTAATAGTAATAAATCATTTATTAATAGTAATAAATCATTTATTAATAGTAATAAATCATTTATTAATATTAATAAATCATTTATTAATATTAATAAATGGCATGATTTATTAATATTAATAAATCATTTATTAATATTATAAAATCATTTATTAATATTAATAAATCATTTATTAATATTAATAAATCATTTATTAATATTAATAAATCCTCAGCATTTATTAATATTAATAAATCATTTATTAATATTAAAAAATGATTTTCTGATATTAATAAATCATTTATTAATATTAACTAGCAGGCCCCCGTGCACAGCACGGGTTTGGATTCTAAGTCATACTCAGTGAAGCTCAAAAAAAACTGCCTTAACCACTCATAAAAATAGAACCCTTACTGAATCATTTTTGGTCGCTATTCATTTATTTATTTTTTTCTAGTTTTCAGTCATCACCAGGAACTGTGTGACACAAACACTATTAAAATTATTATGAAGTGCATCAATCAAATGGTGCTCTTACAACTGCAAGGCATCTTGGATCTACGTCAATGTCGTCAAATGTCTACCTGGGGTATACGTCAGGGAGGTGATCCCCTTATATACTTTGCTTGCAGCCAGTATGCATGCTATAAATATGAAAGTGCTGCATGGCTGACCCGAGTGCAGCATTGACTACACTGCAGACATGTTAGCCGCACTTGGCACCACACTATGTGGCCTCATAGTATGGTTGTACACTGACAGCTTGCTGTCTCTCACAACTACCTGGGTTCCCAACTTCCCATGCACATGATAAAGTTGCTAGTGACTTGTGGTCTTCGCCAGATACTCTGGCTTTCTCAACCACTAACAACGTGCTAGTCGCGGCTGAAGTATGGCAGAAAAAGTAAGGATAATCAAATTTTCCAATCCTACGTCATGTATGATAAATGGCCCCTGCAAAATCTCCCTGGTAACTACGCCTCGCCAGAAGTTTAATAGAGATGTAAATCAAGTAAATATTAATATCATTCCATCAAAATTCAACTCATGTATAGATTCCCCAACCCCTGCACCAATTAATCAAGATACTGAAACACCACCTAAATAATAATAATAAGAGAGAGAGAGGGTGCGACAACTTTTTTTAAAAGAAAGGGAGAGAAGATCCGCATAGGGGACAGGGCTAAACAGTACCCTGCCAACCCAAGTAGTCAGGCAGGGCAAGTTGGACCCATGATCAGAAAGTCCTGCCAGGCGTTCAGTTTGCTAAGCCAATTTGATAGAACTCATGTATAAATTCCCCAAACCCCTGCCCCCACTAATCAAGATAGTGTGACACCCAGGGTCTGACACTCAGATTTCAGGCTTGGGGCATGAAAAGCTATTTTGATAAATTTAGTGGTGAAAAACAGCAATTCTGTATTATTATACTATACATACTATTTTGGGCCCCTAGTCTAAAGAATCTAGGGGCCCACAGCAAAAGCTAGGGGCATATGCCCCTGGGAAAGACGAACCCTGAACATCACATACATAATGAGAGAGAGAGAGAGAGAGAGAGAGAGAGAGAGAGAGAGAGAGAGAGAGAGAGAGAGGGGGCAGTCAATAAAGGGGCAGTAGAGAGAGAGGGGGCAGTCAATAAAGGGGCAGTAGAGAGTGAGGGGGCAGTCAATAAAGGGGCAGTAGAGAGAGAGGGGGCAGTCAATAAAGGGGCAGTAGAGAGTGAGGAGGCAGTCAATAAAGGGGCAGTAGAGAGAGAGGGGGCAGTCAATAAAGGGGCAGTAGAGAGAGAGGGGGCAGTCAATAAAGAGGCAGTAGAGTGACAGGGGGGCAATCAATAAAGGGGCAGTAGAGTGACAGGGGGGCAGTCAATAAAGGGGCAGTAGAGAGAGAGGGGGCAGTCAATAAAGGGGCAGTAGAGAGAGAGGGGGCAGTCAATAAAGGGGCAGTAGAGACAGGGGGCAGTCAATAAAGGGGCAGTAGAGTGACAGGGGGGCAGTCAATAAAGGGGCAGTAGAGAGAGAGGGGGCAGTCAATAAAGGGGCAGTAGAGAGAGAGGGGGCAGTCAATAAAGGGGCAGTAGAGAGAGAGAGGGGGCAGTCAATAAAGGGGCAGTAGAGAGAGAGGGGGCAGTCAATAAAGGGGCAGTAGAGTGACAGGGGGCAGTCAATAAAGGGGCAGTAGAGTGACAGGGGGGCAGTCAATAAAGGGGCAGTAGAGAGAGAGGGGGCAGTCAATAAAGGGGCAGTAGAGAGAGAGGGGGCAGTCAATAAAGGGGCAGTAGAGAGAGAGGGGGCAGTCAATAAAGGGGCAGTAGAGAGAGAGGGGGCAGTCAATAAAGGGGCAGTAGAGTGACAGGGGGGCAGTCAATAAAGGGGCAGTAGAGTGACAGGGGGGCAGTCAATAAAGGGGCAGTAGAGAGAGAGGGGGCAGTCAATAAAGGGGCAGTAGAGAGAGAGGGGGCAGTCAATAAAGGGGCAGTAGAGTGACAGGGGGGCAGTCAATAAAGGGGCAGTAGAGTGACAGGGGGGCAGTCAATAAAGGGGCAGTAGAGAGAGAGGGGGCAGTCAATAAAGGGGCAGTAGAGTGACAGGGGGGCAGTCAATAAAGGGGCAGTAGAGTGACAGGGGGGCAGTCAATGAGGGAGTTAACTGTAACACCACAGCCCTGAGTACACATGCACTAATTCTCCCTAGTGCTGTATGATGTAGAGTTTTTTGCAACATTGTATACTTTTATAGACAGAGTTGAAAGAGGGGGAGAGCAACATTGTATAATTTCATAGATACAGTTGTACAACATTGTATGAAATACATTGTATCATATCCGGTGGCTGCAGACATATGTCATTGATGTGACCTGGACTGGCTGCAGACTCTTGTCATTGCCACTGGCATTGCCATTGGCAACAGACCACTTTTCAAGAATAAAGGCATTAAATGCCAAAATTTCAAAAAAGCAAAAGTTTCCTGACCAATGGGAAAGCCAAGGCAAAAGAATCACGATGGCAGTGCAGCCCACTGAGGCAGAACCTCTGAGAAAACCGTTCAAAACGAACTCAAATTAGCGGTATTAATATAAGGATAAATGGCATGATTTTCTAATATTATTAAATAATTTATTAATATTAATAAATACTTCTTAATATTAATAAATATTTATTAATATTAATAAATATTCATTAATATTAATAAATGATTTATTAATAAAAGATTTATTAATATTAGAAAATGCTCTTTTTGTCCACTTTGGCCTTCCATAAATTGTCATTAATGACAATTCATTTATCATTTATCATTGTCATTAAAGACAATTCATTTGTCATTAATGACAAATACCCCTATCATTTATCATTAATCAAATTCCGCATCCAATTTAAGGTCCTACTGCTGGTATACAAGGCACTAAACGGACTTGCACCTAAGTACATCAAGGAGCTGCTCGTGCCTTATAAACCTAGACGCCATCTACGATCAGAAGCAAAGGGCCTTCTGGATGAGCCTCGGACTAGACTCAAATTTGGAGATCGCGCTTTCTCCATTAGTGCACCGAGATTATGGAATGCGCTTCCACAACACCTGAAGGATTCTACATCGTGTCAGGCCTTCAAGAAGTGTCTCAAAACACACCTTTTCAGGCTCGCCCATTGAGGCGTTGTGGACTATGACTAAAACTATGACAATGTACAGCGCTTTTGAACATTTTATGAATGGAAAAGGCGCTATATAAATTCCAATTATTATTATATTATTATTATTATTAATGACAATATTCATTTGTCATTATTGATAAATGAATTGTTTTTTAATGACAATTCATTTATCATTAATGATGAATGAACTGTCATAAGCCTAATGAAAATTCATTTATCATTAAAGAAAAATACCAGCTATTTGTCATTAATGACAATTCATTTATCATTAGTGATAAATAAATGACAAAGTAGTTCTGAAAGTAGGGCCGTTTTGTAGCTTTTTATTTCAATGTAGAATCAACAAGATGGATACTAAAACTAATGTTAGTACTGCCAGATTGAGGCAGGCTTAAGAAGAAATTCATTCAGTAGCTGCAAATGCAAGTTTAGAAGAGATTGACCACCATATGAAGTTTGTCAATTCTCTGCATACACGTTTGCAGCCTGGAAGCAAGCCAAACTTTTGACGAGATTAATCTCCCACTTCCATATGAGATATTATTCCATAATTTCATATATTAGAAGCAAACTGAAACAAAGCTGAGCATGTTATATTTGCAGACGGACACGTGGCGACCACATTGAGCGATAATTGGGAAGGATAGTGGTAACATAATCTTGTGAATGAAAAAAACACGTGGCTGCGTAGAAATATGTGAAGTTGCATTTCACCACAGTATTCTTCTACACACGAAGATATATTTAGTGGCATTTGTCATTGTTATAATACACACTACACATCTAGTGCATATAAGATTAGTACTTAAGTTCGCCACTAGATGTCCCTCCTGTTATGTAATCATACCCAGATTCTTAGAAGCAATAAAAGATGAACCCAGCCTCTTGACTACGAGCATGGCTGCAATCGACATGCCGTGTTCTAGTTGTCTATAATGTATCAGCATTATACATACTATATAAACAAACATGGTGTCAGATTAGGTGAAATCTGAATGGAAGGATCACCTAGAACCCCTACAGAGCATTTATAGGAAAATCACACCCCACAAAAAGTGGATGATATAGGATTTACTTAGGATCACAGGGAGTGCACATGTTGACAGGATACACTAGACAAAGAAAACTGTGAGTAGAGAACTTTTTCAAGTATTTCCTGAGGAAACAGATAAAATGGCAGCCTACCAAAAACCTTCCCCACCAGCAATGAACTGCAAAGGTGATGTTTGCACAAACTGGAAAAGTTTTAAGCAAGCATGGGATTTTTAATGTCAAGCTACTGAGCTTACAATGAAGCCAGATATTGTTAAGGTAGGAGCACTCTGCTCAGTCATGGGTCCGGATTGCAGAAACATAATGATGCACCTCGCTACATTAAGCGAAGAAGACAGAAGAGACTCAACTCAGATATTAGAAAAATTGCGACAGCACTTCACCCCTCAAAAAAATGTGCTATTTGAGAGATTTCGTTTCAACAGTGCCAGTCAAACTGACACTGAAACAGTTGATCAGTACGTAATGAGGCTCAGACAACTCTCAGAGTCCTGCGAATTTGAAGCATTACGCGAAGGACTTATCAGAGATAGAATTGTGATGGGAACAACTGATATGTCAACAAGAGATCGCCTATTAAAAGAAAGGCCCGTCCCTGACCTAAATAAATGCATTGACTTCCTGAGAGCCAGTGAAATCTCAAGAGTTCACAAAAGTCAACTACACATAGACACTGACAATGATGCGTCAGGAAGCGTACATGCAGCTTTGAAATACAAGCCCAAATCAAGCCAGAAATCAGGCAAAAAGTCAAGTAATGATAAAACCTCATTTCTATCAAAATGCAAGTTCTGTGGAAATAGCCACGTGAGAGACAGGGAAGAATGCTCTGCATTTGGCAAAACCTGCAAAAAATGTGGAATTGATAACCATTTTGCGACCGTCTGCAGAGCCTCGAATTATCAGAATAGAGCAAGGAAAGTGCATCAAGCAGATGTAGAGCTCTCTGATAGTGATTCGGAAGATTCAATCTACGCATGTCACTGAATTGGATCAGTCGCTAAAACCAAAAAATCCAAATTCATGACAAAAATGACTTTCAAGACTGCATATCCAGCTGATGTCACAGTCCAGCTAGATTCTGGAGCGACATGCAGTGCCATGTCAATGGGAATCCTGCAGGTTATACTGCAGTCAGGAAAAGTGAAATTAAAATCCCCCAAATGGCCGTGTCAAGCTTTATGATGGAAGAGTGGTAACACCACTAGGACAATACACTTTCGATGTTAAGATAGGAGGTGGAAAATTGAACAGCATAACATTTGACGTCCTTGAAAATGCACCATGGCCAATTATAGATGGAAATACATGCATTAAAAATGGATGGCTATCAATGAATGTGGAAAAAGCTGTGAATGCAGTAGAGGCTGAAAACGAACCTCTCAGCAAGTCCAAGATCCTCAATGTTTCCATGATTTCCATGACATTCTGGACAAAGCTATAAATCAACACAAGGCCATCTGCCCAAGCTTAAAGTCCTAGTAATGGGTACCCAGGTCATTTCTGGGATGTTATACATCGTGTATTTGTAGATTAAAAACGCATAATAAAAGTGTAGTATTCCTAGTATTAAGCGAGATATAGAGCATAATTGCTCTGACACCCATAAAATACGCCGATGGCGGCAAATCTTGGCTGTGACGTCACGGGTGGTCCTCATGCAGGATGGCGTCAAATCATATCGCATGGAAATTACATATTGAAATATTGCTTTGGGCTGCCTCTTAGTCCAGGAGTGTCCAATTTCTACAATAGTTATATCATTTTGAAGCATTAAAAGTGCTCTATTACCTGATACGTTTTTGTGACGATTGGTCGCATAAAATAGTATTTGTCCGCATTTTAGGGTAGTCCCTACATTACATGAAATTGCTTAATATAGGGTAACGCAATTGTCTCCTAAGCTTGACAATAAGAACTGTCGTAGGTTAAGATACTTGTCAAACTAGTGGTTTTGTCAAATGTCGAATATATGTACTTATTACGAATTTCCAAGAAAATACACAACTATTCCTTACATGTTCCACTCTTAGTTGAATAGATCGACATTTGCGATTCCTTCTTTCACCTAAAGTCTGTCTGACCCAAGCTTAACCGAACGGTCTCTCCTCTTTGATGTATATGCTAAACAAACTTAATAAACCTCTTGGGAGCACTAAGTCGAGTTTTATAAACATACTTTCTGCCTCAACTCCGCAAAATGTAGATTTTGGCATAGTGAAATTACGCATGACATCGCTCACATTTCAGTTGTAACGCTCAAGTTTGCAATAGGCCAATTTTACAATGGGATTCAGGAGCAAATTCAGCATTTTGCTGAGTTGAGTCAAAAAAAAATGTTTATATACATACATAAACGACTAAGTGTTTCTAAGAGGTTTGCCAAGTTTGGATGCCAGTGGCGAACACGAACTTTTTGTAACAAAACAAGGAAAAAACGGTCAGTCAGGCTTGGGTCAGACAGGCTATAGAATGAATATATGAATATGCTTTGTCATTGGTTATAAACAGTGACAAAGGACCACGTTTTGAAAAAAAAATTAATGGCACTAAATGGCCTTTATTCATTCATTCCCACCCAACCACGCCCTCAAAGGCGGTACAGTCACGGTACTAAAATGTACATGGAGCTTAAATTAATGTAGTTCGAGCAACTCTAACTGTGGTATAGGCCGTTGCTTTCTATATGATGTTCTATTTGGCCTAATCACAGTTAGAGTTCTAAGCATTTAAAAAAGTGAACTCGCGCCGAGAAAACTGGGCGCTCATATTTATAACCTGAAACACCCCCCAAAACCAGTCACGTTCATATCCTACCTTATTTCTTTGCATAATTACATCCGCACACGTCCACTGCTCGTTTAGTTTAGAAATTGGGGATTCCCTTTTCATGTACGGCATGTGCGCATGCGTGCATATAAAGCATCCGCCAATGGAGACGTGAACTCCACAAGCCTAATTATCGCCTCAACTTTATAAGTGTGCCATACAGGCATCAGGCAACGGATTTTTATCAAATAAAGATGTAATTATGCAAAGAAATAAGGTAGGATATGAACGTGACTGGTTTTGGGGGGTGTTTCAGGTTATAAATATGAGCGCCCAGTTTTCTCGGCGCGAGTTCACTTTTTTAAATGCTTAGAACTCTAACTGTGATTAGGCCAAATAGAACATCATATAGAAAGCAACGGCCTATACCACAGTTAGAGTTGCTCGAACTAAAATTAATGTAGCTCTACATTTCGGCTAGCTCAACATGTCACTTCCAATTTCTCGTCTGTTTGCGGTCGGATTTTAACGAAATAAACATCGCTATTTTCACAATTAGATATCCTTTTTAGATAGAAATTATCATGAAAATTGCGTAATCAACATTGAAGTGGCAGCGAGGGAAGTCGACCATGCCTTCATGTGACAGTGTCTCCCGAGTGAGACCATAACAAATGCCGTTGTTGTGTTTTACCAGGAATTTTCATGAACGTTCCTGGTTTTACTAGCGATTTCTCAGCCGCTTCTGGGTTGATTGTTATGGGACAAAATTTGTTTGGACTGCACATGAATATTGAATAAGCATATAAAGTATGAGGGCAATCGCTTTATTAACGATGAAGCAGCATCGAGGAAAGTACAGCTATGTTTACGAGCGACTATTCCGCTCAGTGTAAAAAGAGATGACCTAAATCTGAGAGGGGCACCCGTGACGTTTACTACTACATAGCCTCGTTTTCAGTCGTTTTTCGGCGGGAGATTTTTTTCTCAAAATTGGCACTTTGGAATCACAAAAAAGAATTACTAAACATAACTTTTTGGTTCTTCAATCTACTTACTTAAATTTTATAAGTAATGAAGACCACACTTCTGAAAAGAAAAATGTATCTTATTTACTAGTTACTAGTTCTTTAATGACTATTATAGCATGCCAGAATATACATTGATACCTTTCAATAACTTCAATGATTTGATGGAGTACCAGTGAGGGGCTTGGCAGCCATTTTGTTTAGTCATCTACTTGGTGTCAGAGGCAGAGCATCATGGGAGCCTTTTTTGGCATAATTATTTTTTCATTATCCTTTTTTCCTGAGTTTTTTATGGGTTCAATGTATGGAGCATATATAGAAAACTGCAAACAAGACCTCATTTTAGAAATATCAAATTTCTTTATGTACTTTTATTCAGTTTTTCTGGCCAAATTTTTCCATAGCAACAGGCTTTGCGCAAAATCCCACCCTTAAGGCATTGCGTGGAATCCCGGCCAGGGCATCCTTGTACTCGGCATAGTCAAAATATATTGTTCTGACAATGCCACATCAAAGTGCTATAATAATTCATTACCTACAGTTATACTCTGTTGATCAGCATCTCGCTAACAACTCTCCTCCAGTGTTTTTGTTATTTCCATGGTTAGAGCTAAAAATCATAAAGAATATTTGAGAAAAGAAATGTTGATCAGTACTGAGCCGTCAACTCGTCTCCAATTGCACTTCAGAGTACTTATAATTGAATGGATTCACCTCCAGACAGCCAATCAGCAATTTCCAGTCTTTCATAGCTTGTTATCTTTCCTTATCAGCTGGGGGAGGAGTGCTCACTAGGGGGTCTAGCCTCTTCCACTATAGAATGCTCCAAATCTTCTCTAAAAATATATCTTTTTTCCAGTAATTCAAGTACCAAGATAGAGCCCCGTTGAAAGAGGTACCGGGAGGACAGTACAATTACAGAGAAGGGGGAAGGCAGGTCTTGCGGCAGAGTTCTTAAGGACATACATGACAATTCGCCCAAATTACGTACTTCTACGAAACTTGGTACAGAGATTCATTGGACCACCCTCTCTTCAGAATCAAGTTAATTTAAGGGGTGAGGTGTTTCATTCTCCCCAAATGGACGCCCCCTTCAGGGCATTTTAGACAAGTGTTCAAAAATCACAGATTTTCGTGTAGTGATAACAGAGAAGTAAAACGACAGAAAAAAATGATAATGCTGAAAAATATTCTTTAGTATTTAAATGTTTGATTCTCAATTCAAAAAATGTGGTTCCATTGTTTTGTTGTCAATCTATTGGCGCTACTCTGGCAAGTTCACCTATGGTACCTCCATATTGTGGGAAGTTGGTGAAGTTATAAAAAAAACTCCACATTCAGATTTTTCTTAATCTTGTTGAAATTGTTCTCTGGACCATATATTTTCATAAAACAATTTAAAAAATGGGGGTCAACTGTCTCGTTTTCAAGCTAGGGGGTGCCACATTACCGACATTTCATACAGAACACTTCAATATTGCATGAAGTTGACGAAGTTATAGAAAAAATCTCCACATTCAGATTTTTCTTAAACTTGTTGAAATTGTTTTTAGGACTATATTTTTCATTAAACAAATAAAAAATAGTGCTCAACCATCTTGTTTTCAAGCTAGGGGGCGCCACATTACCAACATTTCATACAGACCACTAAAGTAAGGATTTATATTTTCAGTTATTTTCAGTTATAATATCTTCAGCTGTTGAAAATGTTTTTTGCAAAATGTTTTGCTTAGCTCTTACACTTATGAGTCTAGACCAATATCACACATTGTTATTATCATCGTATATATTCATTAGCAGTATCATTGTTATTGTTATTACCATCATTTTATAATTTCTTTCATTCTTGTCATTATTATTATTATCATTATTATTATTATCATTATTATTTTTATCATTTCTATTATTATTATTATTATTATTATTATTATTATTATTAGTAGTAGTAGTAGTAGTAGTAGTAATAGTATTAATTGTTATCCAGGGAATTAAAAAGTAATTTAGGTCTGCCACTATCTGCCTAAAGTTGCTGCCTGCATCAATAATAATAATAATAATAATAATAATGATAATAATAATAATAACAATAATAATAATAATAATAATGATAATAATGATAACAATAATAATAATGATAACAATAATAGAATAATAATATATTATTACTACTACTACTACTACTGCTACCACTTATCAATATTCAAATAATCACCCTTCAGTCTTGCTTCTGCATATTCAAACTGTAACTTTCCTCCTTTTCTAGTCTCTTTTCTAGTCTAGACTTCCATTTCCAATATCCTTCTTGCCACCAAATCAAACAGTTCTACCACTCTTCAGCGAGTTATCGCCCATTTTGAGTGTATATTCACTGTTTCATTTGATGGAAGTTGGGATTTTGGCGCTATACAATTCCCGGGAAAAACTGCTACATCAAAGGAATGCACGCGCCAGTATTCGACGTGACGTCACTGTGCACGTGCAGAACGCAGTTGGGATTTTTGCGCTATACAATTCCAGGGAAAAACTGCTACATCAAAGGAATGCATGCGCCAGTATTTGACGTGTGTCGTCACTGCACACGTGCAGAACGGCTTATAATGACGCAATGCTTAGTCAGTAGAGGAAATGTTTATTACAATGCAAAGATAAAGGATCGTTTTTAGTGAGAACAGTGTCGCCTCTAAGCAAAGTAAAGTAAAAAAGAATAAACGAAATAAAGTAGTCTTTATTTTAAGTAGGAAATATTTTAACTAGGTAAACACGAACTGCCAGGGCTCTTGTCCGACTGCACCTACAGCTTAAAATTCCATCCTAAGCACTGGGCAGCTAGAAATATATATATATATATATATATATACATATACATATATATATATATATATATAATATATATATATATATATATATATATATATATATGTGCCATTTCCACGAGTGAAAGGCAAGCGGTCAGGTATACATAATATTCGCCTCCGAAGATCTTCACCCCGAGCCGTCGTACCCCGTTCTTCTATATTTATTCAACATCATGGCGACTGGTGGAGGGTCACATCGAGACGGAGACTACTCAAAGACCTTGAAAGAAGCTTCTTCCTTCATGGAGAGGCGGGAACCAGCCAACTCCGCATCCCCCCGGAGTGGAGACGTGCCGATGGACGACAAAGACATCGACCCGGGCGACATTCTACATAAGGACATGCACAATATGTCCATCAACAGGGGCCCCCTACAACAGGACCCCGACGAGTCAGATGATGAGGTAAGAATTCCCTCTTCAGTCACAACTAGTTCTGAATCGTTAACCATAGCGCCCCGCATTTCAAGGAGCGACTCTAGCGATAACCTCACGGCCGTTCTAGCCGACAAAAATCGAGTAGATATTCCCATGACATCTACACCTAAGGATTCAAAGAAGAACCCTAAGAAGAAGACTACTAAAGTTAAATCTATAACTAGTACTGTCATTAGAAGATCTGATAAACCTTCTGTATCACCGAGGATTGATTCGTTCCTGATCAATACCACTCGTAAGACAGCGGACACCCCGGTTCCAACTGTCCCTGACATACTGGATTGGTACGACGCTGTCGACCTCCCAAAGAAAGTCAAAACCAGTACCAAACCTACCTCATCTAAGACAATTGACTTAGAACCATTGCCACAAAGGGAGGATAGTAAATACACCAAACGACTCCGTGTAGCAAACGATGGCACCGGCCTCGTCACGGCGTCAACTAGGAAAATTGTGACCATCCGCCATAGCGATGACGTCATATATGTAAACAAACCCTCGGCTACACCAGCAGGGGAGAAACCGGCAACGAAAGATCTGGTCACTCCAACTAAGATCCCATGGTTACTAGACAACTATTCGCCTAATAACCCCCTACCAGAAAGTTTGATTGGCAAAAAAGTCAAGTTTCAACCCGAGTCTGACAATGCACAACCTAAACAACCCCCCAATGAACCTGTAATCAACTCTAACTCTGATTCTTTGCAGGCTGGAGGCAACGACCCCATCAACATCACGGATGAAGCTCTCCCATTCTTCAAACGTGCAAGAGGATGCCTAAGTGCAGCATCCAGAGCAGATGCCAGAGCGACTCATATCGACGAACTGGTATCACGGGGATTACCAACTCCATAGGCTCTTCGCCTGGAGCCGCTCCCCGCCTATCTCATGCCGGTCGCACACGAACTAACAGACCGACAGAGATCCAACGCCTTAAAACTCATGTCGGAGGCGGCAGCTAGCCTCCGCAACACCTGTGCCAATCTAGTACGACAGGGCAACAACAACTGGAACATAGTTTCCAAGTGCATCGGTGATAATGACACGGAACTTAACCAGGCAAGGCTCAAAATGGACAGCCTTGTAGCCCGTGACTTCCAACGAGAAAAAGACAAGACGGACGCTCGCAATGCTGTGATCATTGCCAAGCCAGTAGACAACAAAAGTATTGTCGAAAACCTCAGTGTGCGGGGATACAACAACCCCAACCGGCGCCAACGAGGCAGATCTCCACAGAGAATGGAGAACCAAGCGGACAGGGTCCAAGCCAATGACCCCCCGCCACAGGGCAACAACTTGGGTGCAAGACCCAAGGACCCTCCCCCTAACAACCAAGCCCAAAGGGGTAGAGGCAAGAGACGCCGTTCCAACTCGCGCTCCAGGTCCCGCTCCCTCAACAGGGGTAGAGGCAGGTTCGGACCAAACAACAGAGGGAGAGGCAGAGGCAGTACTGCTTACAGCGACTACCGCCGACCCCCCCAGAACAAGACCGACATGATGGATCCAGATGCCATGGCCGCCATTGTCCGAAAGGTCTGCCAGGAGATGAACCAGCCAAACCAGAACCAACGAGGTTCTCGTGAACTGAACTATAGATACTGACTATAATTCAAATATCCCCCCGGGGTATCGATAGTACCCTGGATTCCGGTAACTGTTATCAACAGTAACCGATGACATCTGTTTAATTCAGTGTTCAGCTCTTAGTTAAGGCTTTACCATGTTATATGTTGTCGTTCAACCCATGAGCTTTTTGAACTCAAGGTTAGTTATGATTTACAAATCACTCTATGAGAGTAGCCTTCCAAATGCTATCTCTCTATATCTCATAGGCACTCTTCTAGATGTCCTACTGAAAGATCACTTAATCGAGAGTATGATTCAAAGTAGTATCATCCACACGCTGGATGTTATCAACACATACAACAATGGTTTAATTCCATCTGTTTGTCTTATTTATTTAAATTATTTATTTATTGTGAGAAGGAATATCTCAAACAAGGGTAGTTCTTCCAGTGATACACATTCCGTCCGATGTGAGACACCTATATGCACCAGCCCATTGGAGCCGGTTTCCAATGAGAGGCAGACATCATCCAAACCTATGCACATTGACATGCCATGTTGTAATTCTAGTGACTATCCATATGATAACGATTCTGATAATATTCAGTCACCACCATTCAGTGAGACATTCCATCCACCTAATACCTCAAGTTCTGACCTGTACCATGTAAAACCAGTTAATACTGTTTTATCCAATAAAAATAACAACTCATTAGATATTTCTAATCATGAGTTGTTAATCTCTCCAATAGACAGCTTACTCCTACTGATATGAATGTTCTACAGAGAGGTATGAAATTTTGTCCCACCCCGGGAGAACCTGTGATCACTGAACTCCATGACGATTTAGACAAACTTCACCTCAGGCTTAAACGATACTTACATTTCAATAAGTTATCGCCACCCGAAGACACCACCCTACCCCAGGATGTTACTATTGTACCTGACCCTGACCCGCACGAACCGTTTAAACATCAAAAATTTAAACTCCCATCAGCGTGGATACCTCCACCTGTGATCAATTTGGAGAATTTTATTTTCAAAAATCATAGGGACCTTTCTGAATCTTAACTACCCAAGATCAGAAATCACAACATTACTAAAGAGGAGCGTCAAGCCCTCAATGACCTGGCTAAAGACACTAGTATAGCCATTAAGCCCGCGGACAAGGAAGGTGCAGTGGTAGTCTGGGATAGGGACAAATATATCACAGAGGGTCTTAGACAATTGTCAGACATTAACTTCTACATAGAAACAGACACAGATCTCACTTCTCAGCATCACCGAGAAGTAGTCACTGTCCTAGATGATATGCACTCTCATCAAAAAATTGACATATCATGCTACAAATACCTCACATACACCCCTATTAGAACAGCACAGTTTTACATGCTTCCAAAGATACACAAGGACAAAGCCAACCCTCCAGGACGACCCATTGTCTCCGGAAATGGCTGCCCAACAGAAAGAATATCTCAATTTGTGGATTTCTTTCTACAACCGGGTGTTAAAGATATCAGGTCCTACATCAAAGACACCACACACTTTTTGAGTGTCTTATCTTCTCTCGACACACTACCAGAGGGAGCTATTCTAGCCACCCTTGACGTTTCAAGTCTCTATACCAATATCCCGAATATAGAGGGCATAGAAGCATGCCGTATCATGCTCAACAGAATCAGGCCTAATGCAAGGTCCCCGTTCAATGATAGTCTTATTAAACTCCTCACCCAAGTTTTGAGCAAAAATAATTTCGATTTCGACGAAAAACATTACCTACAGATAGGGGGCACAGCCATGGGCACCAGAGTGGCACCCTCATATGCCAACACCTTCATGGGTTGGTTTGAGGATCAATTCGTCTATACACACGATCCAGCACCACTAGTCTGGAAAAGATTCATAGATGACATTTTTATCATCTGGACAAACGGCATCGAAAGCTTAAACACTTTCTTTGAGTACCTAAACAATTGCCTACCCAGCATTAAATTTGAGATGGACCAGTCCATCGCTCAAATTCATTTCCTGGATGTGACTGTCTCTATAGATGAACAGCACAACATACAAACTGATCTGTATACAAAGCCTACAGACAGTCATAACTATTTAAACTACAATAGTGCTCATCCTCGCCACTGCAGAGATGGGATACCCTACAGCCAATTTCTAAGACTTAAACGTATCTGCAGCAAAGAAGAGACATTTACCCATCAATGCAGGGAAATGTCCAAGAACTTCATTAAGGCGGACTATCCACCTATAGTCATCAGAGATGCTTTCGCCAGAGTATTTCACTCTGATCGGCATACTCTCCTCAATCCACATCTAGATGAGGAAAAGGATGATAAGGAGGAAGACAAGACCTTCCTAATCACCACCTTCCACCCTAATTTTAAAGAGTGTGACAAAATAATAGAGAGGAACTGGGACTTATTAGACAAGTCCAGCTCCACTAGACCCTTACTGAAACTAAACCTCATTAAGGGCAAACGAAGGGCAGAAAACCTCAGGGACATCCTAGTACGAGCAAGATTGCCTAGGATTAGGGAAACTAACGACCGCCAAAAACAACACGTCGTTAAGGCTAAACAACAGCCTTGCAACAAGGCATATTGCCAATACTGCCAACTGATTAACAAATCAGGCAGAATCAGGAGCATAGTCACTAACAAAGACTACAATACCTGCTCCAAAGTGACTTGTCGGTCCAACAACATCGTATATTGTCTATGTTGCAATATATGTGGCAAACACTACGTAGGGCAAACTAAACGTCCACTCGTAGAACGGTTACGTGAACACATCCGTAACATCAAACAGGATAACCCAATCCACATTGTAGGCAGGCACTTTAACGAGCCTGACCACCCAGGTACACAAGCCCTCGAAGTTCAAGTTCTTAACTTCGCAAAGGGCCACCCTGACTCTAAGTCGAGTCTTAAAATGCGCTTAGAACTTGAATCTATGTGGATTAAGCATCTAAGATGTTTCGTTCCCTCCGGACTTAACCTCATGAAAGCCCCAGAACGTAATACGGATAAGTTCTAAGGTGGGATATGGATCGTCACATCGCCTACACACATGTGATGCACCACTAATAAAAGATAACAAGAACACACTTGGCCTGTAGTAAACATCCATATATATATTTTATTACAGTTGCAAGATACATAGTCATCTCACCTTTTTGTTGACAACTCACCAGACACACACCTACTGATGTCCGGTAGACAGCATTGTCATCCCTTAGTCGCATCCAATCCAGATGATCTGTACACACACAGACTTACCCCGTTCTAAATATCAATACACTTCTAGTATGTTCAGATCTAGCGACATATAGTTCTTGACACCCCCATGATGTTCACTTCACACTCATGGTTTCTTCAAAAATAAGGCAGGATATTATACAACATACAACCAATTCAGCCCCTCCGAGTCGATTGATTAGGAGGTCCGAACAGTATATACCCACATATCAGTAGTATATACCTGTATATAGGAGACAATCACCATATATCTCCACAGCACCTCGCAACTATATACCACTCCAGTATACCCGTATAGTCGATATCCCATTGACTTATCACATACTGCAACTTAATCAGTATTACATACGAGAAAATACTTGGGAACCATTACAAGTCCCCAACCGCCACTTAAATCCTCTGATGAGACCCCTCGCGGGTCGAAACCGCTTACAGATATACCTCTCAACAACCTAAAGATATATCAACATAAGGCAGATCTATCATATGATCACCTCATGACGTCATCAGACACACCACCTGTTGACACAGACGATCGCGTATAAACAATACCACGTGATCTATTATTGGTGCGCTTCGAAACGCGGAACATTGGTTGTGCCATTCCCACGAGTGAAAGGCAAGCGGTCAGGTATACATAATATTCGCCTCCGAAGATCTTCACCCCGAGCCGTCGTACCCCGTTCTTCTATATATATATATATATATATATATATATATATATATATATATATATATATATATATATATATATATATATATATATATATATATATATATATATATATACATATATATATATATATATATATATATATATATATATATATATATATATATATATATATATATATATACTCCTTTACATGTCATTAACTTAAAGGCCTCTCGAGGAATTGGCTCTGGAGGCTTCTATATCCAACATTGGCACACGTTACACTTTTTCTCGGGTATGAACAATGCGTCAAGTAAACTATCAAACATTCAAACCATTCTACCAATACACGCAAAACATATTCCTATTCCAAATTAACCCCAAAAGTTTTGTAAGGGAGCAGAATAACATGATAGCCTGTAGAATTGACAGCTTATCAGCTGTTTTTACATCTTTCTGAAATCACTATACTTCTCATCTTTGAAACAACCTCATTCATTCAATATTGATGGTAGAAAGCTGAAATTTTACCACATGATTGAAAACAAAAAAAGGAATATTGCACTTTATTGGATAGCTGCTCTAGTTATCTCTTAATTCGCTTTCAAAAATGAAGAAAAGTGAAATTCTACAAAGTATTGATCATGACATTAATGTGCATGGTGTCCGTAGGCCTCCGCGGATATGCCTTGTTATACAATAGTCATGAGACGGCCCCTGAGGCTGATCTCCCTCTCCTGCTGTTGTGGCTGCTGCTCTGCAACCATAACAATCATAACGCACGCATTGCGGCCACAGTCACCACCATACAACACACACTACCGTCCAAAACGCCGCCCGCAGCCACGGAGACCGTACTGGGATACACTCATACCCGCACGGATTAACAACCCATACACGGAGTTACGTACATCAGACACTCTGGTTGACTGGGGTTCGGATAAGTCGTCGATAGAGGGCGTTTAGTTCACAACAAAATCTTCGAGGTGGGTGATCATCTCTATCGCAGTGATACTCAGCCAAGCACATGTCGATCTCTGTAATGTACAGCACTGAAATGCACATCTCACCGTCATGCAGCGAGCAATAGAGCGCACATTCTTACAGAGAGGGAACACCTCATCCATGCGACTATCACATCGCACCGTCCACGGTTATTTTGCACATGTTGCAAACATGTCTTAAAGGTATATTCCTCCGTCTTTGATATCGATGGGGCAATCTGATTATCCGTAAACCATTGGTATTTCTTATTATTCCTGATATGTTGTCCTGGTACAAGCTTCGTAATATAAGGTACAGTGGAACCTCTTAAAAGTGACAGTTGCGGCAGATCCAACAGGCGGTCATCTCAAAGGGGTACACTGTATGTTTATGATAACACTCCTATACCAACATCAATTTTATTCTAATACAAAATCAAACTTATCTCGTTTGCCAGTCTACTAATACTTTTCACAAAGCAATTAAGAAGTATCATACGTGTACCAGTTTTTAATCGCCAATGATTGACCCTTTCAACACCAATGACTCTTACTTGCAGCGGTGATATTTCAATCGACATTTGCGGTGCATAGATTTCTTGCTAGCGCCGTGTTCTCGAGATAGATCTATAATCTATCAACTGAATATCAATCACGCTGTTGTATGATTCCTCGCAGGGCTGCTTTCTGGTGACCAACACTGGCGCCGTCTACGTTAAGTTGTGGGAACTACTACGTGTGAATTGAGTAAAAGATACGTCAATTTAGAGAGAAACATGCAGTTACTAAGCAGCTAAGGGCTGTTCCAAGTGGTGGGGGAACCGGAAAAGAATTCCGAAATCGGGGGGCGGGGCTGGGTGGGGGCTAGAATTTCTGGAACAGCCCTTATAATGAAGGAGCTGTTGGAAGTGTTCTCCTGCGTAGAACCATGATTGAGCGTGTACTGCGTTGTCACGCGAAGCAGGGACATGCAGGGTCCCTCACTCCCCGTGCCGCGTATGTTGATTGGTAGTAATTTCGCCACCAGCTCCCGCTTTCTACATTCCATCAGTGCACGGAGCACGCTGGGGAGGGAGGGGGACTACTATGGGGCGCCGTTTGTAACATCCATAATTTTGTTGACAAAAAGTAATTTTGTCTATGACAAAAGTAATTTTGTCTATGACCAAATTACTTTTGTCAGACAAAAGTGATTTTGTCAGACAAAAGTTGATTTGTCTATGACAAAATTACTTTTGTCTGAAAAAAAGTAATTTTGTCTTGACAAAAATTGCTTCTGTCAACAAAAGTAACTTTTGTAAGACAGAATTACTTTTGTCGAGACAAAATTACTTTTGTGTTACACATGGCGAGACCACTCGCCAAGTGTTACATTCAGAATTCTGTCCTAGTGCCTTGCATCGGTTATAGATGGCGTGTACGTCCGCCTATAGACTGGTTGAAGCACTCGCCGACTCGGGCACATGCATTCGATACACCATGCACTATCGTTGGGCTGGTACAAACTAATACCGGCCGAGTGTGTTACTGTTTGAGCCCGGGGGGGGGGGGGGGGGGGGTGCGGGGGGGGGGGGGGGGGGGGGGGGGCGGGGGGGGGGGGGGGGGTGGGGGGCGGGGGGGGGGGGGGGGAGGGGGCCACTTGCGTATTTAGGGGGGGCGCATACACTCGTTATCAAAATTTTAAAATACCCCTTAAGCACTGATTTCTGGCCAAAAAAGCACCCTTATTTTGATAAAAACGCTGACTTTTTCCACTAAATAAACACCCCTTCTTTGATCAAACCACTGACATTGGATGAACGGGAACACGTATTTTAACTTGAGATTTTTTATAATTCTCTGTGTGTTTTAGCGACAGCAAGTGGTGGCAGCAAACTAGGAAGCCCAGTCACTTCGGGAGTCACTCGGCGTCAGAGCCGCGTATATTTCGTGGATTGCGTATACTTTCGTAACTGGGTACAAAAAAGTTGTTTACAAAAAAGTCTTTTACAAAATCGCGGACATGCGGAGGTCTTAAAAAAGACCCCTTCTTCCGCGAAATACGTAACGCGGGTGCGGCCCCCCTCTGTACCTGAGTGAGGGAAGGAAGGAGGGAAGGGTATCGTATTTTCTCCAATTTTGAATTGATTTCATTTCAAATTGATTTGTGTAATTGTTTTAATGAATATTTTGTTAAAACTCTTCAAAGCATCTCGATCGAGTTGCACTATCTAGAACGAGATACTGCATCTCGATCGAGCGTTGGAGATGCTTCAACTCGTCTATTCGATCATGCACGCCATTTGCTATCGCTGCACGACACTAAGACAAAATTACTTTTGTCGACACAGAAGTAATTTTGTCTAGACAGAATTGCTTTTGTCGACACAGAATTACTTTTGTCAACAAAAGTAACTTTTGTTGAACAAAATTACTTTTGTCGTGACAAAATTTGCTTTTGTCAACAAAAGTAACTTTTGTTAGACAAAAGTAATTCTGTCAAGACAAAATTACTTTTGTGTTACACATGGCGTAACCACTCGCCAAATGTCACGTTTTGGACTTCTGTCTCGACAAAATTGCTTCTGTCGACAAAAGTGTGCATGTTACAAACGGCGCCCCATAGACTACATCCCCGGGCCTTTGCCAGCGGTCTACCGGATAAACTAGCTCCTAGTCTACAGTAGAGTAAGAAATGCGTAATTCTGTCCTTGTTTCTATCTATTGTATGTCTAGGTGATAGTTTCCCAGACAGGTGATAGTTTCCCAAGGGTGGCCATCCACATTAGATAGGACCATAGACCATGGTATGCTCCTTAAGGTCTTACGATACTCTATACCGGTGTCACCTAGCGAGTATTGGACAAACTAAAATAATTCATTACATTTTAAACTGACACCACTGCCAATTTGAAAACAAATTGTTGCAAAAACATGTTCGTTGTATGTACCATTATGAATATACCTGCCTATTCTAGGTCGTATCCTAAGAGACAGTTTTTAACATTGACTGCTATGGCTACACATTTATTGAATTTGATGATTTGACACATTTCAGAAAATATGTAAGATCATTCACCTGTATATATATATATATATATATATATATAATATATATATATATATATATATATATATATATATATATATATATATATATATATATATATACATGTATATATACATATATATATATATATATATATATATATATATATATATATATATATATATATATATATATATATATATATATATATATATATATATATATATATATATATACATAAACACTGATTAGGACTATGTTACTGTTCAGGGTCCTTTTTGCTCATATGGGAAAAGCCTAATACCTAATGTCAGAAGATAGAAGCGTCAGGCCCGTGGTTGGGCGACGGACTTAGATTGGGAGGCAGGTTCTAATTTGCCGCCTGCGAGCCTTCAGGTCTATAATCAGCGAGGACATGGTGGAAAGAGTGTGGATATTAAATGCACTCCACTCGCATACAAAGAGGGCGGTTGGCGAGAACCACTGTGCTGAGCCACGCCGCCGTCAGAGTGTACTAACAGCGTATTCAGAGCGAAGAGCAATGTTGACATTTTCTCATATGACTGGTGTAGTGCTATACTGAATGACCAGCCACCTAGCATTGACACCACGGCACCACGCCGGAAACTTGCGGCCAGATTTTAGTGATTTCTCTCACAGGATGGCCACTCATAAAGGTATGTCCTTTACAAAACCCAATTAGATGCCCGTTGTTTGTGTTTAACATTAGATTGGTGGCCCGCGTTACTGATCACCTGGTTTAACGTGTGCACACTGGGTGGGGATGTGTTATGTAATCATGGAGGGGGGTGTATGCTATATGGTGTAATACAGGTAGTAGTGAGCCCGAGGCGCCGCCTCGAGGGGCAGTCACGGGAACTGCCATACAGCATCATCAGCGCAGAATCATGCTGTTTGTGACTGTTGATGCCGTACTGGTAGAAAGACAGGTTTACGTCTTCTCATTATTGGCATATTAAGTTATAACTCTAGTTAGCAACATGAACAATGCCCAACGACTAAATGGGAGTAGCTGTGCATCACCGTTCTAGACTCGGAGGGTCGTATACATCATTGGAAGACGTGGCGATGTCATTGTTGCGGCACATATATGAGGGCATAGCACGCTAATAATGCGCATGGTTATTTGTCGCAATACTTGGGGTACAGGCATGCGGTATGCTACTTAATGGATCAGATATTGAAGAGCACCTTTGTGGCACTGGTGTGATACCATACGGGTTGTTAAAAATGACGTTACACATGTGCAAACAGTGCATATGCAATGTAAGTGTTGAATTGGAAGGTGCTGTTGTCATATCACCATATAACCGGAAACATAACTTGAAGTGATATCTCAATTGCTTTCCAGAATATTGCTTCATTTCTTTTGTATGTTGAGAGGCATACTGTAGTATACTAGAAGAGCCCCTATGAGAGGCTGCACTTGGTTTTCAAGGTTGGAGTCAGCAGGTAAGAGGGCGAGTGGTACTCATCTCCTGCAGGGCTCAGTTGACACATCTGCTGCTGCATCTAGAGTGCACCCATAGTCTGGCAACTTCCACCAGAACCCTGAGAAAGTCCGATACAAGGTGATAGGAGTGGAAATGAAAGGAATGGAAAGTAGTATGAAGCTAGTGGCGCTGGGCGCAACACAGCGCAGAGGTTAGGCAGTTATGGTAGAGGAATGGATCCGTGCGCCAAAATATGTAGGCCGGCGCACGGATCCATATCTCAAGGGGAATGGATAGAGATGTAATAGTTATGAAATATGAGGAATATGGGTAGTGAGTAAAAGCAAATTAGTGATCGTATAAATATTTAAAGCTATTTTATTGTTCACTGGGAAAAAAAGGTCTGATTTGGAAAATATTTGTTACTGAAATACCATAAAGGTGAGAATATGGGGAATTCAAAAACATTAACCAAAATTTGCCCGCCCCCCCCCCCCCCCCCCCCCCCCCCCCAATATGATACTGACCACCTCTGGGTCATGGACTATTATGATGTATTCAGTTCAAAAGCAATCTGTGTGTTTCTCATAACTGGGAATTTGTCATCATGCTGCAAGTGTGATCTGCTACATAAAATTAAAGTTATTTCATAATCATACTTGTATGGTTATCAATTTGCCAACACCTGTAAAATATAATAGCCCACTCCTAAACTAATAAACTAATCTGACCCCTGGTGGCCAGGATTGGAACCGCATAAAATCTCCTGATTTTGGATGGTTGAATGTTAACAGGTATGAATTATATAACTTGGTCAGAATTCTTCAGATTAGCTACTGATTTGCCAACTTTCAAAAATCATCCACCATTCCTCAAGAATAAATTTATTTTCTAGCCAAGAGCCGTGAATTTCATAATATGCTGAACATAGTAAGTATTTGATCTTGAAAGATCACACAATGTCTGGAAAGATCACACAATGTAAATGTTGTTGATGAAGACATTTTCAGTTCCAAAGCTATCTGCGTGTTTTTGAAAACTGTGTATATTATCATGCAGCAATTGTGATCTGCTAAAATTTAAGTTATCCTATTAACATATGTTTCCATGATTACCAACTCTAAAGGCCCGCTCCTTAAGCAAAAGTACTAACCTGGCCCCTCCCAGAATTGGAACTAAACAAAATGAAACCAAAAGACGTCGCAGTATAGTATTACCGCCTGATAAGTGAAATATCCTGATTTTGGATTGTTGAATGCTGACGGGTATGCCAACGTACGTGCACAATATCAATTGAACAATTCATAACACACACGTACCATGATTTAAGAACTTATGGCCAGTTTAGCGATATTCTCAGAATGAGGCATCTCCGTAGTATAATAGTATACCGTAGGTGTACGTCCTATACATATTTCCCTATTCGCGGAATTACCGTAAAGTCGTTCCCCTTTTTCGACATATTAGCTAAAAGTACACGGGCGCGAGAATATGCCAAAAAAATTCCCATATATAAGCTTCAGACAATGTTTCAATCGCACGCATGACTTGATTTTTTGGCCGCTCAGTTTCATCAATAAACTCGCTGCCATAAACCGTTATTACGAAGAATGTTGTTCTGGCACTTTTCCCTATACACCTAGTATATTGCCAACTTGGCGAGTGGCAGCATGCTGAATCTATGAATGTCCTACGGACGACGTGCTACCCTACAGCACGTCTGATGCCGAAGTGGGTCCAGCAATTTCAATAAAGCTATTTGAGGAGGCCCCGACACGACACTTCAAAATCACTTGCAATGCTGTCACATGCCTTCTCTCTCTCTCTCTCTCTCTCTCTCTCTCTCTCTCTCTCTCTCTCTCTCTCTCTCTCTCTCTCTCTCTCTCTCTCTCTTACACACACACTATGATAATCACTACCGCACACACAGGACACCACCACACCAACTCGCCACGTAACCTGCTTTCAGAATAGCAAGAATCATTTACATGGCAAGCAAGCACAGTTTACTTTGCTGCCTGGTATAACGTGTCATTATAGACACTGTTCATCTCAGGTCTGCGTAAGACGATAGTGTAGCTTTTAGGTCGATGTGGATATTTATAGTGTGATATTAATGTTTAATGACGTACCAGCCCAGGCCGGGCCAACATTGTTTTGAGGTGTAGGTTTCATGTTGGGACCCAGAGAAAGTCCGATACAAGGCGATAGGAATGGAGATGAATGTAGTGGAAAGCTGTATGAAGCTAGTGGCGCTGGGCGCAACACAGCGCAAAAGTTAGGCAAGTATGGAAGAAGAATGGATCCGTCCGCCAAAATAGAGGCCGGCGCACGGATCCATGTCTCAGAGGGAATGGTTAAAGATGTAACAGTTATGAAATATGAGGAAAATGGGTAGTGAGTAAAAGCAATTTAGTGATCGTGTAAATAAATAAGTTCGCGTGGGAAAAGAGAGAGAAGGTCTGATTTGGAAAATATTTGTTACTGAAATACCATGAAGCTGAGAATATGGGGAATTCAAAAACATTAATCAGAATTTGCCCCCCAATATGGTATGAGGAACCCTCTGGGTCATGGACTATAGAGTGTGATCTGCTACTTGATATAAAAGTACGTTATTTCATAATCATATTTGTATGGTTATCAATTTGCCAACTCCTGTGAAATATAATTGCCCACTCCAAAGCTATATTCTCACCGGACCCCTGGTGGCCAGGATTGGAACTGAACAAAACGGCGCGAAAGAAGCCCCTATATTGGACCGCGAGAATTGATGATGATGATGATATTTTCAGTTACAAAGCTACCTGTTTGTTCTTGATAACTCTGCAATAATGTGATCTACTACACAAAATTAAAGTTATCCCATTAACATACGTGTACATGGTTATCAATTATAAAGGCGCACTCCTTAAGCACAAGTACAAGTACTAACCTCTCTCCTAGTGGCCAGAATTGGAACTAAACAAAACGAAATCACAACGGGCCGAAATAATAAACCGCATAAAATCTCCTGATTTTGGAGTGTTGAATGTTGATAGGTATGCCAACGTAAATGCACAATATCAATTGAACATTCCATAACGCACACGTACCCTGATTTAAGAACTTACAAATGTAAATGTAATCTTTATTTTAAGTCGATATATCAATTACAAGTAACACGAGATACTGAAACTCTGGGCCGACGGCTTACATTGCCCTCCGAAGCACTGGAAAGCAGCAAGAAAATAAATTTTCTTTTCCTGCGCCACCATCGGGAATCGAACCCGGGTCGTCTGCGTCGAAGTCAAGCGTGCTAACCACTTGACCAACTCAATTGCGGTGGCCAAATTAAAGATATTTTCAGTATTAGGACTAGACAGGCGTAGACACGCGTTTGTAGCCAAGCGTCCAGAGAAGTGGAGCAGAGAACCACTCACTTATTGCGACATCAGTTATTGCGACATGTAAAATGTAAGAAGACGGGCGCGAAAATATACAGAAAATTTTCCCAGAACTTGTTATAAAACACGCTATCAGTGTCACGCATAACTTAGATTTTTGGACGCTCTGTTTCATGGATAAACTCGCTGCCAAAAACAAGCCGTTTCAACCCGTCAAGTCTCCTGTTTTTAACAGGAGTCTCCTGTTTTTTGGTCTTCATTTTACCTGCCTCCTGTTTTTCTCCTGTTTTTTTCTTGTCTCCTGTTTTTCTCCTGTTTTTCTAGAAAACCAGTCTAAAGCGACTATAATGTTCAGCCCAGATCTACTTAAACTCCTACAGCTTAGCATGCAACTCAGCTCTTCTAGCCTGCCTGCCCAGCTTGCCCAAAAGTTGCAATTAGCCTAGATAACCAATTAACCATTCCTATTTTTAGCAGTAGATATGTTTTTTTTTTAAATTTGATTGGCACTACATTAGGTAGGAGCCACCTGGTGGGACGTTGGTAAATTATATATACAGGTGCGGCACCTGGTGGGAAGTTGGTAAACTGACGTATATGGTAGCCGCGTGAGAAAATCTCCTGTTTTTTTTTGTCTGGGTTTGACAGGTATGCGTTTGCAAGTCAGTTTGTAGGGCTGTATTTGGTGTAGTGTACCCGAAGCCCTAGTGGCGGGCACCTAAACTAATGATAACCTCCGGTTATATATACAGGGCGGGGCCCTATCGATCGCCGCTAACGTCTAGCGAACTGCAGCTGCCTGTCGCTTGTGTTCATGTGCAATGCTGTGATGTTGTCATGTGCAAGGCAATGCTGTGATGTTGTCATGTGCAAGGCAATGCTGTGATGTTGTCATGTGCAAGGCAATGCTGTGATGTTGTCATGTGCAAGGCAATGCTGTGATGTTGTCATGTGCAAGGCAATGCTGTGATGTTGTCATGTGCAAGGCAATGCTGTGATGTTGTCATGTGCAAGGCAATGCTGTGATGTTGTCATGTGCAAGGCAATGCTGTGATGTTGTCATGTGCAAGGCAATGCTGTGATGTTGTCATGTGCAAGGCAATGCTGTGATGTTGTCATGTGCAAGGCAATGCTGTGATGTTGTCATGTGCAAGGCAATGCTGTGATGTTGTTCTTAGGAGTCTGCTTGATATCAATCTTTTGCCAGGATCGCCAATACTGATCGCAACAGACAACATGATCGATCACAGTAACAAGCCACATTTAGGTCGCATTATTGCATGCGGGTCGAACGTGTGGAAATACATGTTTTGGCGTTGGGAATTTGAGCTTAATTATGCAATCTGTCCTTTGTAGGAGATTATCAGTTTGGTAGCCATAGTATCAGATATTTTCATATGTGAGAGAGTTTGGTCAAACATTTTAACCCCAAACCACTCATCCCCATGTTGCTCCTGCCAAATAACTGTATCATATTATCTTGCCGCGTGCATTTGTATTGTTTTGTATTATATTGCTTTGCATTTATTTGTTGTTTTATATTGTGTTATATTGCGATCATCAGCTCCAGTCCGAATCTCGCTGCTGATTGGTCAATGTGTTTGTTGAACTGGACTGTATTGAGGTTCTAACAATGCTTTTCACAACGTTCATTGGTAGGAGCCTAATAGGTAGTGCCATGCAACCGTTGTTCGGCATACCATGGCAACAAAGTGAGTTCAGTTACGAAAAACAATACATCATGGCAACAATACATCATGGCAACAATACATCATGGCAACAATACATCATGGCAACAATACATCATGGCAACAATACATCATGGCAACAATACATCATGGCAACAATACACCATGGCAACAATACATCATGGCAACAATACACCATGGCAACAATACATCATGGCAACAATACATCATGGCAACAATACATCATGGCAACAATACACCATGGGCATTTCCCTTTTCCTGAGTACTGCATGTTGGGGCGGCTCTCCTGCGTGACAGCTGTGTAGAGCAGTCTAGGAAAACACCTGGCAAAATAACAACTCCCGTTGATCAGTAAATGTTATATAGTTGGTGCTGCGTGAATTGTATACAATTGAGTATTAAACTGGACCTACTAACTTGCAATTGATATCTGCGGTCGGGCGAATAACCCTGATCTAGACTAGATCGAGGTTCTGAATGGGGAATTAAAACAACTGGCGAGTCACTTCGCCCGTGTCTTGTTGAAATCCATCTCGCATGATTTTAGGAAAGTGATTTATAATCTGTACAGACCTAAGCTATACTGTCAGTGTTGCTGATTTTCAGATAATCACAGGAACTATTGATACCAGTCTCGTACACGCTGGTGTGAGGCTTCTCCGAATACAAGATGTACATAGTTGATGTTTTTCACGAGTGACCTTTTTGAAGTGATTCTGATTTCTCCTAATCTACTTACAGCTTTTTTGCTAGACATGTAACTGAATACGCATTTTGTCGATTTTGAACTTCATTTATTCTCACTTTTCTTCTTCTGCCATATCCAAGCTTAGCAGTGACAACTCAGTTGCAAGTGGCCGAGGAATTGCCGGAGTGGTCGGCGAAAACCACCGCGAAACCCCTATATACTAATCAGACTCTTTTCTCACATTCCTCGAGCCGGATTCGATGATGACGGGTGGTGACGAAAGACGACCAGTAAGCGAAAGCGACAAAGACCACTTGCCAGTGGCTGTCCGGGCAGCTCCTACACTTCTCCGAGATATTAAGACCTAAAAATAATTTTAAATAGCTAAAAGCTCCAGGCTAGCAGTATTTTGTGAGATTTGTGAGAGAATTGAGCCAGCAAAGACATGGCGACAAGGCTGCTGTCAGGAGGCCAGAGTTACCTTCTGCTTAGCCTCAGCCACTACGAGACTTGCTTCCCAGTCACAGAAAACCAGCGTAGAGAACTCAATAGCACTCACACTGTATATAGTATCATCAGTGGCCCATAGATGGCACCATAGAGAGAGATTCTTCTAACCGCCTAGAATCTAGGCCAGTCAGTTTGCCACAGTTGCATCCTGACTGGAGGAAAGGTATATGCCAGTAGTTAGCTTGTATGTTCGTTAGGCCGTCGTTCGCACCCGGGGTTTCTCTTAAATAGCAAGCCAAGACGCTGGATGACATTCTCCATTCGCTGTCATCATCGCATTCGCTTTTTGGTGATGACAGCGGCTTAACTTTCAACTTGGCATTATCTGATAATCATGCGCATCTCTGTGATCTGCCATATACTGACGTGAATCAAGAATATGAAAATTTATCAGTATCGTCACCATTGTATCTGAATCTGTCACGCTGTGTTTCATCTCAAAATAGGCAAAGGTTAAAGAGCATCTAATTTCAACACCCATTGCTGACAGGCACTTGTAAATGTGACAACCGACAAGAACCCTGAGTTAGGGTAGTAGACGATTGGGTCCAGTACACATATTTGACTTTATTATATGCCTACTGCTCATTCTCTGTTGTGATTGGTCAGATCATGGTCACCTGACCACCTTAGAAATTTGAAATTGGGATGCAATGTCCAACCTTTCTAACGACTCAAGAGCTGTCAGTTCATGTGCTCAATTCTAAACGTGGACTCTTGAAAGGGAACCCGACATACGTGAATTGAGACAAGGAACTCGGAAGAGTTTTGGCTTCTTGTAAAATCCTGATTAGGAATGGACCCTTGCAAAAAATATATTATCTTTAGTGAGAACAAACACATTTTAAATTGAATGAATAAAACATTCGATTTCTGAAACTAATGTATGTGAAATTTTCAGGTAATCATAGTATTTTGATTGCTAAATTACTGATTTCACACAAAAATGTATTCCAGCGTAACAATTTAAAAAAAACAATGTTTGTGGTAAAACCTGGAAATGGAAAAACTCACCAAAGTGCCATATTTGTATATTAGTATATCTCACGTGAAGATCGTAAGCCGTAATTGGCTAACTGAGGTTCGCCATTCCATGCTGTTGTGCTCACGAGGCAATGTGACACCCCTGCGGTGCACATTCTCAGACTTCTCATGAAAAGTTCCCTCCCGCTGCTAGTGAGACCTGGCGGGGAAAGTGCGAGTCATCAGTCATTTGTGACCTTGACCTCATCCAAAACAGCAGACGGTTTTTCTCCGCATTAGCGACCGGAAGTGGTTTGATATGGTTAGCAAGAACTTTGACACTTTACCATTGTGGGGTTTGTGCGGTATATGTTCGGTATAATAAAACAAATACGACATCCCAGTGGGGGTAACATGATGGAGTGGATCCCTTCGGAAGGATGGTTTCCCTCGGCCTTCGCACTGGGATGTCATAATTGTATAATGTTACCCACGACAGTGGTAGGAATGACATCATGTCTAAAATGAGCCCTGTGGGTGCGTGTAATTGAAGATGGACTCTGTTTTGTGGGTGTATCATACAGCATCACCTTAGTACATGTAGATCTAGATAGACAAGGCACAACATCGATCCTGTCTTAAGGCAGTAAGGATGGATGTTGTACTGTGTGTCATACAGCATTACCTGTAGAAGTTGAAGAGGTACACAAGCCAACAAGAACCCGGTCTCAAGGGAATAGGGTAAATTCGTTTTGTTGTGTGTCATACAGCATATTCTGAAGTGGAAGTACAAGGGCCAACATGGACCTTGTGCTTGTGTAGTAGCTTAGATGTAGAACATCTGGATTGGTCGCCACAGACCAATTAGTATATGGCCCATTGTAAAGCCCTCGGCAGTCGGCGCACTTAATCTCGCCTGAGTGTGACGTCACTAGGAGACAGACGAATGAGGGCTGTCGTATTTGTTTACACTTCTGTAGGAAGTTGCTCATGCAAATGCGCAGAACGTACCTCTTGAATGGTTCTCGTCAACACCTGGGCTAGGAGTCGTACCGAGGCTGTTGAGCGAGATTTGCTGGTTGCGTATCCGGTGATCGACATTTTTGGTAGAATTCTGTGATTTTATTCATGTCGTGATACAGTAATACCTGTAGTAGTTGTAGATGCAAAAGGGCCAACATGAACCCTTCGTTAGGATAGAAAGTGAGGAAGATTTCATTTTCTGTGCTTACAAGCCACGCCCTAGGCCAAGCGAGTTGTATTTATTTTATATATCTTCATTCAAAAGTTTATCCAAAACCGAGTATATCCTGGTTTAACTGTCGTTCCACACTATTATGTGACTAAAGTGAGATCTTTCCAATGTAAGTGACCACCCTATATAGGCGTCACCTATGATCAACCAAAAGAAAACTAACATCTAGACATCAAGAAAAAGCATTATCTCGCCAAACAATAGCTTAGGATCCAGCCTATGGGCATTATCAGCGTATACTACTCATGATAGTGTAGCCAGTCATCGATGACAAGGCGTACAGGATGTTGTGACAGCAGATGGTCATCAGCTAATTAAAATGAATTAACCTAATTACCTACGCGTTGTTGGCTGGCTTTGAATCATGATTATCAGCGACCAATGTGTGCAGGATGATTCATATCCACTTCATCATTGTCTGAGCATACAATGATTACTGAATTTTCGGGGTCTACTCCATACTACTTAAGGGGGCTCGGGACGTTCGTTCTTTAAGCGAGACTATCATGTAAAGATTGACCAATACTTTGGTCCAGGTACAGGAAAAGCTAAACTATATATTTTATGAAAGCTCAGACTCAGGGAAGGTCAAATAGTTTAAACATGTTTTGTGACACCTTCACAGTTTCCCGGGGATGGGGCCGAACGACAGATGCAGATTTCAGATACATATGAAATTACTTTGATTTTTTTTGCTCCGAAAGGGATTTACAGCAAGTTGAAGTCACGATCAATTTTTTTTGTACAACTTCACTTTTCTTTATCTGTGAAGTCCGAGCAGGAAATAATAAGAGCACACATAAATAGAAAAAAATTATATGTGCCCAAGTATGTGTTTAATCATCCAGAAAAATTGAAGCTTTGTGGTATAAATATTGAATGCAGGAGGCGGTTTCAAAGATGAGAAGTATGATGTGTATAGTTATGCAACTTCTACAACCTAACGTAACTTTCCGCTCCATTATAAAACTTTTGGGGTTAATTTCGAATAAGAATAGGATTTGCCTGTGTTGGTAGAATGGTTTAGATATATAGAAGTATACTTGGTACTTGAATTACTGGAATAAATAGGGATTTTTAGAGCAGATTTTGGAGGTTTTTAGTGGAAGAGTCTGGCCCCTAGGTAGCACTCCTCCCCCAACTGATAAGGGCAGATAACAGACTATGACAGACTACTTAGCCATAAAAGTATTTGGAAACTCGGCAAGGTTTTGATATAATGACGATTTTGATTCTGCTTGATTGATTTTCTCAATTGGGAGAAGGATGAAGGGAACACTAAGAAATTAGTCATCATCCTTGGATTGATTGATTTTCTCCAATCGAAAGATATATATGGAATAGATACCTCATGCTTCTTGAAACTCTTTGGGGTTACTGGAGAAGGCAAGTCGCAGATGCACTGAACATTTAAAGAGCATAATATAGCCATTTCCACACAGGCGTCCTGCTAGAACTAAGCTTCTATTTATTGCAAAAAACAATCTTTTGTCAACACGAGGAAAGTCTGTCCGCTTTCCATTACGATTCTCATTTGAGCATCTCCAAAGTAGGCTGATCGAATTCTTCATCGCCTTTTACTGTCTTGACATGGTTCTAACTTTCCATCAAGGCAGCATGCACACACTGCAGCTTCCTGAAGGCTGTCTTCAAGTTCGTGTGAATTTCTTCCTGATACCCTTTCTTCACAAAAATCTGTCTTATCTCCTGAGTCATGATCAGTGTCTCTTTCCCCAGAATCTGCATATTAAATGCTATGCCACTGTCATTTGAACTAATAATCAGCAGTCTAAGCTTTCTACAACAGGCACTCTGAATAATCAGTCCTCCTCCTCTAATGTAGCCTCATCTTCTGGCACAGAAGATATTTTATATCATTGAAACTTTCTCTTCCTCTTCCTTCTGGAGCTACTTCACAATGACTGATACATTCAGACCCTCTCCAGGGGTCAGCATCTAAATGCGCTCTCTTAACCCCAAAGCTCATCTACAGGAAACCCTGTTCACCAGGGTACGATGGATACTAAACATCCTACCTATCATACAAACCAGATGATTTCTGGAACCTTTTTAATTGGTTTTATCTGAACTGTCTGCCCTTCACACGTTACACCTTTTACCCAACACTCTAATTGCAATGCCATCATTCATAGCTGCTCAGTGTAGGTTTCCAGAGTCCAAACAGGAGACTTCCATTTCTATCGATGTGCCCTTTAGAAAACAAAGGGCAATATCGTCACTTGGTGATACCTATTTCTGGATCAACTCAACCATGAGACACGTACATCCTTGTTGTCTGAAAGCAGTTAAACTCTCAGAACCATTGATCATTTACTAATCGTGTCTATTTACACCCTATGGCTACACAACCAATTAAACGTATTTAAATTAGGTACGTATCACAATTCATCGGAGGTCTACCGCACATCTGTAGTACATCCACACTTGGATCCTGGGGCCTGATGGGGCATGTGGGTCTTTGTTGTTGTGTCAATTTTGAGCAGTAGAGTTGATCATTACATGTGATGCCATTGGACTCTGGGCAGACTGGGACCACTATGGAAATACGTTTCTAACTTTTAGTGTATATATCCTGTGTCTGGTTAGACTTCTATTGCAAAGCAGTTAAGGTAGAACCCTACTCGATACACGGGTCATTTTTAAAACTTGAATATCTGATAACTGAGTTTGATTAAGGCTGTGAAATTTTCCTATCTTGATTTTGATAACAGCAGTCCCTTCCACACTGTGTCTTTCTCCACAAACGCCCTTGGAACAGAATATATCAGTATCATTTCTAAGTTTGGATCTATTCCCGGAATTGACTAGAAATGATGTTGATATGCATGAATTAAATAGATGCTCCAGTATCAATCAACGCTTTTACCTTGTGATCATTTATCTTAACCTGAATGTGATTTCCTTCTAACGAAGCTTCCAAAGCTACACTCAAAATGAGACAACTCCTAATTTAGTCCTCTTGTCCCCTTTTATGTAATCCCCGTGGTCTTGGTGTTTGGACTCCGAGTTTTCTTTGACTCAGCTGCTTGAGCTGACCTAGATAGAACCACAATTTCTGTTTTGCAATGTTTTACCTCAAATGACATTTTCTTGGTCAATAAAGACTACCTTGAAGTTGTAAGTACATGGACGTCTGCTCAACACACTAGGCTAGGGCAACTTGATTGAAAATTTGGAGTTCCGGCAATATAGTGCCCTACAGCACACAACTTAGGTGGGAATTTTGCTTAAGAAAGTAGGTCAACGTCAGATATGGGTGTTTTTCTGTCTCTAACTAGTGACCTACTTTTTTAGGTAGAATTTCTACCAGAAAGTGTGCGCTGTAGGGTATTATCCTGCAGGAACTCCAAACTTTCCATCAAGTTGCCCTAGCCTAGTATATGTAGCAGACGTGCATTGTATTTACAAATCAAATTACCCTTTATTGATCAAGAAAATGTCATTTGAGGTAAAACATTGCAAAATAGAAACTGTTGTTCTATTCAAGTCAGCTCAAGCAGTATAATGGTAAATTTATCAATAAGTGCCTATTTTGAGGTAATGTGGCACCCTTAAAGAACATATCTGATCGATGTTTTTCGTTTTTTGGCAAAATGTCAAGACTTACCATTTACTTAGAAAATGAGAGTCTACCATATGATATATCATGTCTTTGGTAAGGGGCAAGGTCCTACCTCAACAGGGTATCTGCACGATGAGTATCTTAAAAACAATTTTGAAGGTTCCCATAAGCCTCAAAATTACTAACAGCACGTGGTTTTATATAGTAAATGCTGATGTTCAGGTCCTGTCAGAATTCAAGGTACCTTTGACATGACCTTGCACCTAGACGGGGTTCATATCTGTCATACTCTAAAATACTGGCTTTGAAGACTGTATCGTTATTCACTTTCAGCCAAAAAAAGAGATGAAAATTTTGGTCAAAATGGTCTAGCTCGAATGAATCTGCATAGTCAATGCAGACAGCCATGTCGTTTTGGAACCATTTAACAAGGAAGGCCCCAAGAGGCCCGCCTTTTGTTCTCGTAGCCGTATCAACAAATGCAACAATAGCAAGTTGCTAGGGCAAGATTCGTGGCGAATGAACACTACTCATCTGTAATCCTATAATTATTATCATTATAATTATTATTATTATTATTATTATTATTATTATTATAATCATTAGAATCATTAATAGTATCAATTGTTATCCAGGGAATTGAAAACATATATAGGTGTGTCACTATCTGCCTGAAGTTGCTGCCTGGATCAAAAATAATAATAATAATAATAATAATAATAATAATAATAATAATAATAAAAATAATGATAATAATAATGATAATATATTACAAATACTACTGCTATTACTACTACCATTTATCAATATCCAAATAATCACCCTTCTGTCTTGCTTCTGCATATTCAAACTGATCATGTGAGCAGTAACTTTTCTCCTCTTCTAGTCTCTTTTCAAACCCTGGTCTCCAGGATACTTTGCCCTGCAGTTCCTAGGCTGACTTCCATTTCCAATATCCTTCTTGCCACCAAATCAAACAGTTCTACCCATTAGGCCATGGGCCAATGCCAGAAAATGTGCTTAGTTTTTAATTTCGTCGCAAATCTGGTGGGGCAACTTAAATACACTTGATTTATGGTCGGTATGGCCTGGGGGTCACAAAAACAAAAGTTCCTGCAAAAAGAGTTGCCCATTAATTTTTTATTGGTCAATTAAGGCCAAAACTGGTGGAAAACAGGTGATTTTGGTGATTTACTCATAAAAAATACATTTCTTAAGGTAGAAACCTGAAAACTTGTAGAATCATACTTAAGCATGTGCTGTAAACTTACAAATATGAATCACTGCTAGATATTTGGTTTTGTGCCAAAAACGACTAAAAACACACATTTTTGTAATAAGTGAAATTCTGTTAATACCCACAACACCCAACTGTGATAATAAATCACTGATTTTTTTATTTAGAAAACTGTGTTAGATAGTAAATGTCATAATGAATTGTGTAAATTTGGAATGTCATGGCCATTTGCCCGGTAAGATGGTTTTGATGGCAAAAACCTCCGAAAATGAAAAAAAAACTGAGTTTTTTGTAATTCTTAAATAAAAAGATAACTAAATAAGTTATACACTTGTTACTTTGTACAAATATCATTTACATCATGAACATGAACAGGGAGTATCATAAAAACATGTAGAAATAATTTTATTGGCCATTTTTGGGTGATTTCACTTAAAAGGTTGCAAAAACGTGTGTATTGTGCAATACCTCTATTACTTGTGCAAGTGGTACACAAAAGTGAATACTTGTTCTGGGTCTATTTCATATGTTTTTCCAGTTCAAGAAAATGATGATAACTTACTTGTAGCTCATTTACTTATTTAATTAAAAAATGATGCCACAAAACAGGCAGTTTTAGGAATTCGTCCAGGTAACTCAGTATGTTGAATACATATACTAGCGGGGCTGCTAAGACAAAAATTGTGCACTTTCCGTAAAAAGCGTGAAACTTGCCGGTACAAATATACTTTGAGTGATGCTGATGAATATTCTTAATGGACGCAGGGCGTGAGTTACCATTAAACACTATTTTGGGGGCATTTTAGGCAAAAAATGTCATAAAACATGATTTTTTGGGAATATGATGATAAAAAATCTAGGGAAGAAAGTGGAATCTCCAAACGTGGCAAAAATACACTTCATGGGTTGCTGATTATAACTGATACAATAAATATTATGAAATTGACACATAGGGTGTGTTTTTGGGGTGAATTCAGCAAAAAAGAGTAGAAAAGGTGAGATTTTTGGGATCTGACAATATAAATCCTAGGCCTAGGAGTAGAAGCTGAAAATCTCACACATGTAAACACATGTGACTGCATTTTTGATGTAATTTAGGCAAAAATGTCATAAAACGTGATTTTCTGGGAATAAGATGATAAAAAATCTAGAGAAGAAAGTGGAATCTCCAAACTTGGCACAAATACACTTCAAGGGGTGCTGATTATAACTGATATAATAAATATTATGAAATTGACACATAGTGAGTGTTTTGGGGGTGTTCTCAGCAAAAAAGAGTAGAAAAAGTGAGATTTTTGGGATCTGACAATAGAAATCCTAGGCCTAAGAGAAGAAGCTGAAAACCTCACACAAGTAAACTTATAGAGTTATTGATAATGACTATCATCGGTAAAATCTGTGAAAGACCCCCTAAGTGAGAGGATTTTTGGGGTAATTGAACCAATAACTGATTAAAAAATGAGATTTTAGGGATGTGACCTAGAACAAACCTATACTTCAGTGTAGAAAGTGTAAACCTCACACAGATATTCTTTGAAGGTAATTAATTAAAACTGCTTTAGTTATGAAATAACTAATTAAAGTTATGAAATATACCCATAGTACCTGATTTTAGGGTAATTGAAAATGACTGAAAATGAGATATTTTTGGGATCTGACCCGAAAAAATTCACACTTCAAAGTAGAAACTGCAAACCTCACACAAATATTCAATGTTGAATGAAACTGCTAAAAGTACACAGTATGAATTGAACCGATACTTCCTGGTTTTAGGGTAATAATACAAAAAAATGAATGCAAAACTGAGGTCTTAGGGGCAGGGACTTAGCCAGGATTTAGAAACAGGGTGCCTAAAATTGGCAATTGTTAAATTTTGGGGTGTCCAAATTTTGAGGGGGAACAAAATATTCTCAGATTTCAACCATAAACATGTATAAATATATTAAAATAAGGCATGATATCCTTATAGAATGTCATGGGAATTACATGGAGATGAAAAAAGTCAAATTATATGCTTGAGATTGACATTTTAAGAAATTCCTCAAAAAAAATTGGGGTGTCCTGAGAGGTGCTTTTTAAGGGTTTGGGTGTCCAAAAAGACACCCAGACGCCCTGCTGGCTAACACCATGCTTAGGGGTCTGTCTCTAAAAGATTTGTACTGAGTATACATTAGAAGCTTACCACAAATTGCCCCTAATGTACTTTATGGTTGATGATTAGAACTGCTATTAATTAGCAACATCATGAAATGTTTTCATACTGTCTGGCTTTGGTGTTTAAATTATCCAAAATGACATATTCCAAAATAATCTGATAAGGCCTATAAGCATTTGCATTTGTAGCCATAAATATAGCCTTTATTTTGTAGGTGATGACCTGGAAATAGTTACACATGATCTTAGTCCACTCCAGATATGTGTTTCTGTGTGTGTGTGTGTGACTGTGTGTCTACTAAGATCCATTACAATCATTGAAGCAAGATATTGGACTATCAAGAGTGTCCAATATAGATGAATGTGTAGTTTTGAAAGTCTTTTGTAAGGAATCCTATACCTAGTATTCCCATATTGTTCACTTTCTTAGATTTACAATACTGCATTGACATATCAACAGCATTTTTAATCCATATGAGAAGGAATCTTAGGTGTCAAGCTAACCACTAGCCCCATAGCCAGAGGCTACTGAAAATTGAGCAGGGCTACAATAATATTTGACTTGGTGGCGCGACTGGCTACAAGAAAAGTGACATTTTAAGATCATGTTAAGAGGATTACAGGAATATGATCAGCTGTAGAACACCATTTGACACTTCAGTTAAGATAGGGCTAAACGATCTTGGGTGAGGCTATGGCAATTTGAAAACCAGAAGCCCTGCAGTCTCCCAGAATTTTTAACCCAAACATGACCCCCCCCCTAGAATCTCAAATTAAACAAGCATCAATCTCCACGTTTGTTGTACCTGAATCCATTGACACCTCAGCTAGAAAAGACTAGTGTGGTTCCAAAGTTTAAGCTGACTTCACCTTCACTCTGTTCATCATCTACATGTGAAACAATTAATTATTTTATGGTGGACCAGTATAGATATGATATGATCCATAATAAGTCCTAGGTAGCATGTCACATCAACCTATTTATGCTGATAGTTCCTCCACTGATGTGTCTTAATGATTGGTAATCCTTTAGAAAATACCTCTATCATATATCACTAAGATCATAAAATATCTAGAAGTTGTAGATTCTCTACCTGTCGAGTGCTTTTCCTTGGGGTAATTTCATCAGCACACCTTTCAGGGATGGGTTGAACCAACTTAGCACAGCGCTTGATTGCTCTATTTATTTTAGTTATGTCAGTAAATATTCTATAACATGCCATGTGATAACCATCAGCACATTTATAACCAGCTGCATATTCCACAGCTGAAGAACAATATTTCTCTGCAATTTCTCTCTCTACACCATCTAAATACCTCCATTTCTCTGCTGAGTCTTTAATTTTTTGTAGAGTTTTGTCAGAAGTCTGTAAAATTGGGCCATCTTCTTCAATAACAACATGTATACAGCAGCCCATGTGGGCTGCCATCTTTGTTGTGATCTTCATGGCATCTGATTGGCTGATACTGCCAACATAGTGACCCGCCACCTATTGCATAAGTTGCAAACTAGGGCACAGGGCTGACATCATAGCACTTCATGGTATCTGATTGGCTAATACTGCCAACATAGTATCCCGCCACCTATTGCATAACTTGTGAACTAGGGCCTATCTATCTATCTTTTAAGGGCTAAAACACAAAAATGTGCAAGCTAATAGGCAGGAAATATATGAAAATAGTTTTAATAATACATAATCTTGCCTATTTTATCAAAACTAAGTTGCCCCACCAAATTTGCGACGACTTGACAACTTAGAGATTTTGGCCCATGGCCTACATACCACTCACAGGCGAGTAATCGCCCATTTTGAGTGTATATTCACTATTTTATTTGATGGCAGTTAGGACTTTGGCTCTATACAATTTCCAGGAAAAAACTGCTACATCATAGGAACGCTCGCACAAGCACACTGCGTGCGTGCAGAACGGCTATAATGACGAAATGCTTAGTCAGTAGAGGTCGCTCCCTTTAATTGTTGTCTATGCTTTAAGAACTTATAGGTTAATAAAGACTGAATTTGTATCAGAGCTATGCCATGAGATGCATATCACTAGAAAAGAGAGGAAAGCTCCAAATCAGGTGTGGGATAGGTCCTTTGATTCTTATGCTGCTGGTTGCTAATTTGGTCAATACAAAATGATGCAAAAAACCAGAAAAAATTACTGAAACCCTGACGCATGGGTACTTATCTGAGAGTACTCAGAGCTATCTAATGAATACCAACATGACAGGGTTGAGATGGTTTAAAATTCTTCATGTCCTTGTGCTTTGGACAAAAGTAGCCTCAACAAAATAAGAGTTAAGACTAGAATTGCTGTATGTCTTTATTACGTGGAATATCGTGAAAGAAACCAAATCGCCACAACCAAAGCTATTAGTACAGCCAAAGGCAACGTATGGGTACACCATTATGATCTTGCTATCATCAGCTTTTGCCGGTCCATTCACCTCAGCCAAACGCTGGAAATTGAAAGTAGAAACCCAGAGTCTATGCACTGTATGCATACTAGCTATTCCAGTCTTGCCCACAAGTAGATGTGACTTCCTGGCAGCAGCGGGGTGGAGGATGGGTGAGATATGGTTGCCCACTGAGTGGAGATGGGGCAACTGGATTACACACTTTTTCTGCCCCATGGGACCTAATTTTATTGGGTCTTTATGATTAATGGCTTAAAAAGTGTATTTCCTTTCATATAAGCTGGCATGTATTTCAGCGTTTAGTGCCCCTTTAACAGCTTCGGGTCCAAGAGTAACAGACAATGTGTAGTACCATGAACTCTCTATAGATGGCGCTAGGTGGCCTTTCAGTACTCTCATATATCTGGCGAGAGCTGCTATTCTCTAACAGTGCTGACGTGATTCTTCCTAGGGTCATATATAAACCAGAGAAAGTCCGATACAAGGCGATAGAAATGGAGATGAATGTAGTGGAAAGCTGTATGAAGCTAGTGGCGCTGGGCGCAACACAGCGCAAAGGTTAGGCAAGTATGGAAGAAGAATGGATCCGTGCGCCAAAATAGAGGCCGGCACACGGATCCATGTCTCAGAGGGAATGGTTAAAGATGTAACAGTTATGAAATATGAGGAAAATGGGTAGTGAGTAAAAGCAATTTAGTGATCGTGTAAATATATAAGTTCACCTGGGAAAAGAAAGAAAAGGTCTGATTTGGAAAATATTTGTTACTGAAATACCATGAAGCTGAGAATATGGGGAAAAAACATTAATCAGAATTTGCCCCCGCATATGGTATGAGCAACCCTCTGGGTCATGGACTATAGAGTGTGATCTGCTACTTGATATTAAAGTACGTTATTTCATAATCATATTTGTATGGTTATCAATTTGCCAACTCCTGTGAAATATAATTGCCCACTCCAAAGCTATATTCTCACCGGACCCCTGGTGGCCAGGATTGGAACTGAACAAAACGGCGCGAAAGAAGCCCCAATATTGGGCCGCGAGAATTGATGATGATGATATTTTCAGTTACAAAGCTACCTGTTTGTTCTTGATAACTCTGCAATAATGTGATCTACTACACAAAATTAAAGTTATCCCATTAACATACGTGTACATGGTTATCAATTATAAAGGCGCACTCCTTAAGCACAAGTACAAGTACTAACCTCTCCCCTAGTGGCCAGAATTGGAACTAAACAAAACGAAATCACAACAAGCCGCAATAATAAACCGCCTGAAATCTCCAGATTTTGGAGTGTTGAATGTTGATAGGTATGCCAATGTAAATGCACAATATCAATTGAACATTCCATAACGCACACGTAGCCGGACAGGGTATATATAGTTAACACTTACTAAACGTCTAACACATCACAAACCAATGAAAACATGTTCGGTATACTGACCAATCTAAGCAGAGATGAGAGACATTAAACAAATTGTCAGTACACACCTCACAGGGATGTTAATTTTATCATATCAATTTTGCAATTTCATTAGACATATTCAGTTCACCTGAAGTTGCATCAAGTAGGTTGTTAACCACTGTACCAGCATTGGACATACGATGAAAGCGAAGGAAGTGTGGATGCTGAGACGGGCCCGACATCGATCCTCCCTGTGATGCGGCCGGCGCCCTGCCACACTTCTAATTATCATGTTGAGGTATTTCACGTTGGAATGTGTTGATATGGTAACATGAGTGGATAATTAGTTATCAAAGTGGACAGTTGTTATTCGAGCCCTCTAATATACAAGTCCAATTGAGGCTTAGCCAACAGTCTTCCCTCGTAACCTTGGCGTGCCTGACTAGGAATGTTACGGCTTCATAGATGCTATACTTTCATACATTGAGACATTTCGAGTCTCACATGATGAATATTCCGTACTACAAGGGTTTGACGAAAGACCACACGTAACGACAGAATCTTTGGAAAGGGCTAGTTCCAGCTCTAGTTACATAGTGTTCAGCTAAAGGCCAGTGTCCCACAGTTTATGTTGCTTGCTAACTTTTCTGAAAAGCATGGGCATGCTACCCCGGAACATGAATATTCATGCCATTTTCTAAGACAACTGACATGAATCATATTCATTGACCACTTTCTTTTTAATCCTATGCCCCTAGGGAACCACCAACTGCAACTGCAGCAGCTCTTGGTCTGACCAGTGACTAATTGATGTCTCTGGTCTGACATATCGGTTTAATCGATTCTGAAGAAATATGTAAGCTTGGGGGTTTCTAGATTAGTAAGGCAACCCCCTGTGCAATTAATCATGTTATTCTTTGTTATTCGGTGGCCTAGTATACCTTACATGAAAACGGCTCTTGTTCGTCGCATGCCTAGCGTAAAAACTAAGGCTACTTTTCCATACATCTATCATGTATATAGATCATGTGCTCATGGTTCCATTTTCCTATCCAAGTCCTAAGAGTAGTAGACTTCAGATTATCATGTATGCAAAATCGCTATTTTCATAATGAGGTGCACGTTGAGATACTAGTATCATCCATCCAGAGAGTTGAACTAAATTTGTCCGGCCTCCCTCGTATGTCCATCAGTTTCAAAGGAACAATCTCAGTTAACTTACACATATAACGTGAAAGTACGATGACTCCTTTCTGAACTCTTGTTTGTACGAAATGTGATCTTTAAAATATGCTATTTTATAAAAACGAAATACTCAAAAAAACGCACAAACAAAACTCCTTTTGGTTCACTTTTTATTGACTTTTAGAGAGAATGCGGTTGTGAAACACAGTGTAAATACGGGCACCCATCGCAACGTGGGTCCATACATAGTTAACCAATTTTTATTTTTATTTGTGATCTTAGATGAAGAAATATTTGTTATTTATCAGCCAATTTGATATTTTAGGGCGCCTATCCTGAAGCCCCGACTGAAGCGCTATTGAGAACCCAAGGCGTCTGAAAAATACCAAAATGGCTTCCATCGAAGCCAGGCTACATCCTCTTGAAGCTCTGCCCAAGATAAAAAAGGAGCAACAGCGACGACTGCAAGACAGGTTTAAGGAGAACAGAAATCCGACGTCCAGTGAACTTGACCTTATTGCTCTTGAATGTGGGGTGACGGAAAGGGAGGCTACGGTAGGTGACTATTACATAGGGGAACTACCTCTCCGCCGCCGCCTAACATGGCATTACTCTCTCTCTCTCTCTCTCTCTCTCTCTCTCTCTCTCTCTCTCTCTCTCTCTCTCTCTCTCTCTCTCTCTCTCTCTCTCTGTGTCTCTCTCTCTCTCTCTCTCTCTCTCTCTCTCTCTCTCTCTCTCTCTCTCTCTCTCAATTTGAAATACATAGTAAGAAACAAGTAACAAATATATCATTTTCCTTAGCAATTATGTTCTACATTGAAATAAGAAAAACGTGCAGACTGAACAGCTTGGTAACCATACATGTACCACAATCTTTAGGTACCATGGTACTAGAAATAAAAATAACAAAAGCAAATCCTCATCATGGTCCTAACTCTAACTAACCTCGAATCTCGTCTTTACCAAGTGAAAACCTTACAGAAGATTAGCATATCCTCGCCAGAGCCAACCACAAAGCGTGTATTCCTCCAACATGCACCTCTCTCTCTCTCTCTCTCTCTCTCTCTCTCTCTCTCTCTCTCTCTCTCTCTCTCTCTCTCTCTCTCTCTCTCTCTCTCCCCCACCTCTCTCTCTCTCTCTCTCTCTCTCTCTCTCTCTCTCTCTCTCTCTCTCTCTCTCTCTCTCTCTCTCTCTCTCTCTCTCTCTCTCTCTCTCTCTCTCTCTCCCCCCTCTCTCTCTCTCTCTCTCTCTCTTCTCTCTCTCTCTCTCTCTCTCTCTCTCTCTCTCTCTCTCTCAAGAAATAAAGGGCTGTTTGCTTCTACGTATACAACATCATCGCTGGAGGATAAGCAGGGTGCAATATTATCGAACGACTCTTCTGAAATAAAAATCAATTACGCCAAGTTGACCTTATCCCTCCCCTCCATTCCTCGGGGAAGCTCTTTGATTAGTGTGGTTAACATTTCCGGAAAGGTCAATCGCCCAGACTAACTGCTGACCGTTAGTCTGCTCCGCCCCTTCTACAGTACACAGTACAGTAGCTAATACCGCCCCTTCTACAGTACACAGTACAGTAGCTAATACCGCCCCTTCTACAGTACACAGTACAGTAGCTAATGCCGCCCCTTCTTCAGTACACAGTACAGTAGCTAATACCGCCCCCTTCTACAGTACGCAGTACAGTAGCTAATACCGCCCCTTCTACAGTACACAGTACAGTAGCTAATACCGCCCCTTCTACAGTACGCAGTACAGTAGCTAATACCGCCCCTTCTACAGTACACAGTACAGTAGCTAATACCGCCCCTTCTACAGTACACAGTACAGTAGCTAATACCGCCCCTTCTACAGTACACAGTACAGTAGCTAATACCGCACCTTCTACAGTACGCAGTACAGTAGCTAATACCGCCCCTTCTACAGTACACAGTACAGTAGCTAATACCGCCCCTTCTACAGTACACAGTACAGTAGCTAATACCGCCCCTTCTACAGTACACAGTACAGTAGCTAATACCGCACCTTCTACAGTACGCAGTACAGTAGCTAATACCGCCCCTTCTACAGTACACAGTACAGTAGCTAATACCGCCCCTTCTACAGTATGCAGTACAGAAGCTAATACCGCGCCTTCTACAGTACACAGTCCAGTAGCTAATACCGCGCCTTCTACAGTATGCGGTACAGTAGCTAATACCGCGCCTTCTACAGTACACAGTACAGTAGCTAATACCGCGCCTTCTACAGTACACAGTACAGTAGCTAATACCGCCCCTTCTACAGTACACACTACAGTACACAGTACAGTAGCTAATACCGCCCCTTCTACAGTACACAGTACAGTAGCTAATACCGCGCTTTCTACAGTACACAGTACAGTAGCTAATACCGCCCCTTCTACAGTACGCAGTACAGTAGCTAATACCGCCCCTTCTACAGTACACAGTACAGTAGCTAATACCGCGCCTTCTACAGTACGCAGTACAGTAGCTAATACCGCCCCTTCTACAGTACACAATACAGTAGCTAATACCGCGCTTTCTACAGTACACAGTACAGTAGCTAATAGCGCCCCTTCTACAGTACACAGTACAGTAGCTAATACCGCTCCTTCTACAGTACACAGTACAGTAGCTAATACCGCTCCTTCTACAGTACACAGTACAGTAGCTAATACCGCCCCTTCTACAGTACACAGTACAGTAGCTAATACCGCCCCTTCTTCAGTACACAGTACAGTAGCTAATACCGCGCCTTCTACAGTACGCAGTACAGTAGCTAATACCGCCCCTTCTTCAGTACACAGTACAGTAGCTAATACCGCGCCTTCTACAGTACGCAGTACAGTAGCTAATACCGCCCCTTCTACAGTACACAGTACAGTAGCTAATACCGCCCCTTCTACAGTACACAGTACAGTAGCTAATACCGCCCCTTCTTCAGTACACAGTACAGTAGCTAATACCGCGCCTTCTACAGTACGCAGTACAGTAGCTAATACCGCCCCTTCTACAGTACACAGTACAGTAGCTAATACCGCGCTTTCTACAGTACGCAGTACAGTAGCTAATACCGCCCCTTCTACAGTACACAGTACAGTAGCTAATACCGCCCCTTCTACAGTACACAGTACAGTAGCTAATACCGCCCCTTCTACAGTATGCAGTACAGTAGCTAATACCGTCCCTTCTACAGTACACAGTACAGTAGCTAATACCGCCCCTTCTTCAGTACACAGTACAGTAGCTAATACCGCGCCTTCTACAGTACGCAGTACAGTAGCTAATACCGCCCCTTCTACAGTACACAGTACAGTAGCTAATACCGCGCTTTCTACAGTACGCAGTACAGTAGCTAATACCGCCCCTTCTACAGTACACAGTACAGTAGCTAATACCGCCCCTTCTACAGTACACAGTACAGTAGCTAATACCGCCCCTTCTACAGTATGCAGTACAGTAGCTAATACCGTCCCTTCTACAGTACACAGTACAGTAGCTAATACCGCGCCTTCTACAGTACACAGTACAGTAGCTAATACCGCCCCTTCTACAGTACACAGTACAGTAGCTAATACCGCGCCTTCTACAGTACACAGTACAGTAGCTAATACCGCGCCTTCTACAGTACACAGTACAGTAGCTAATACCGCCCCTTCTACAGTACACAGTACAGTAGCTAATACCGCCCCTTCTACAGTACACAGTACAGTAGCTAATACCGCGCCTTCTACAGTACACAGTACAGTAGCTAATACCGCGCCTTCTACAGTACACAGTACAGTAGCTAATACCGCCCCTTCTACAGTACACAGTACAGTAGCTAATACCGCCCCTTCTAGAGTACACAGTACAGTAGCTAATACCGCCCCTTCTACAGTACACAGTACAGTAGCTAATACTGCGCCTTCTACAGTACACAGTACAGTAGCTAATACCGCCCCTTCTACAGTACGCAGTACAGCAGCTAATACCGCGCCTTCTACAGTACACAGTACAGTAGCTAATACCGCCCCTTCTACAGTACACAGTACAGTAGCTAATACCGCCCCTTCTACAGTACACAGTACAGTAGCTAATACCGCCCCTTCTACAGTACACAGTACAGTAGCTAATACCGCCCCTTCTACAGTACGCAGTACAGTAGCTAATACCGCGCCTTCTACAGTACACAGTACAGTAGCTAATACCGCGCCTTCTACAGTACACAGTACAGTAGCTAATACCGCCCCTTCTACAGTACACAGTACAGTAGCTAATACCGCCCCTTCTACAGTACACAGTACAGTAGCTAATACCGCCCCTTCTACATTACACAGTACAGTAGCTAATACCGCCCCTTCTACAGTACGCAGTACAGTAGCTAATACCGCGCCTTCTACAGTACACAGTACAGTAGCTAATACCGCGCCTTCTACAGTACACAGTACGGTAGCTAATACCGCCCCTTCTACAGTACACAGTACAGTGGTTAATACCGCCCCTTCTACAGTACGCAGTACAGTAGCTAATACCGCCCCTTCTGCAGTACACACTACAGTAGCTAATACCGCCCCTTCTACAGTACACAGTACAGTAGCTAATACCGCCCCTTCTACAGTACACAGTACAGTAGCTAATACCGCCCCTTCTTCAGTACACAGTACAGTAGCTAATACCGCGCCTTCTACAGTACGCAGTACAGTAGCTAATACCGCCCCTTCTACAGTACACAGTACAGTAGCTAATACCGCGCTTTCTACAGTACGCAGTACAGTAGCTAATACCGCCCCTTCCACAGTACACAGTACAGTAGCTAATACCGCCCCTTCTACAGTACACAGTACAGTAGCTAATACCGCCCCTTCTACAGTATGCAGTACAGTAGCTAATACCGTCCCTTCTACAGTACACAGTACAGTAGCTAATACCGCCCCTTCTTCAGTACACAGTACAGTAGCTAATACCGCGCCTTCTACAGTACGCAGTACAGTAGCTAATACCGCCCCTTCTACAGTACACAGTACAGTAGCTAATACCGCGCTTTCAACAGTACGCAGTACAGTAGCTAATACCGCCCCTTCTACAGTACACAGTACAGTAGCTAATACCGCCCCTTCTACAGTACACAGTACAGTAGCTAATACCGCCCCTTCTACAGTATGCAGTACAGTAGCTAATACCGTCCCTTCTACAGTACACAGTACAGTAGCTAATACCGCGCCTTCTACAGTACACAGTACAGTAGCTAATACCGCCCCTTCTACAGTACACAGTACAGTAGCTAATACCGCGCCTTCTACAGTACACAGTACAGTAGCTAATACCGCGCCTTCTACAGTACACAGTACAGTAGCTAATACCGCCCCTTCTACAGTACACAGTACAGTAGCTAATACCGCCCCTTCTACAGTACACAGTACAGTAGCTAATACCGCGCCTTCTACAGTACACAGTACAGTAGCTAATACCGCGCCTTCTACAGTACACAGTACAGTAGCTAATACCGCCCCTTCTACAGTACACAGTACAGTAGCTAATACCGCCCCTTCTAGAGTACACAGTACAGTAGCTAATACCGCCCCTTCTACAGTACACAGTACAGTAGCTAATACTGCGCCTTCTACAGTACACAGTACAGTAGCTAATACCGCCCCTTCTACAGTACGCAGTACAGCAGCTAATACCGCGCCTTCTACAGTACACAGTACAGTAGCTAATACCGCCCCTTCTACAGTACACAGTACAGTAGCTAATACCGCCCCTTCTACAGTACACAGTACAGTAGCTAATACCGCCCCTTCTACAGTACACAGTACAGTAGCTAATACCGCCCCTTCTACAGTACGCAGTACAGTAGCTAATACCGCGCCTTCTACAGTACACAGTACAGTAGCTAATACCGCGCCTTCTACAGTACACAGTACAGTAGCTAATACCGCCCCTTCTACAGTACACAGTACAGTAGCTAATACCGCCCCTTCTACAGTACACAGTACAGTAGCTAATACCGCCCCTTCTACATTACACAGTACAGTAGCTAATACCGCCCCTTCTACAGTACGCAGTACAGTAGCTAATACCGCGCCTTCTACAGTACACAGTACAGTAGCTAATACCGCCCCTTCTACAGTACACAGTACAGTAGCTAATACCGCCCCTTCTACAGTACAGAGTACAGTGGTTAATACCGCCCCTTCTACAGTACGCAGTACAGTAGCTAATACCGCCCCTTCTGCAGTACACACTACAGTAGCTAATACCGCCCCTTCTACAGTACACAGTACAGTAGCTAATACCGCCCCTTCTACAGTACACAGTACAGTAGCTAATACCGCCCCTTCTACACTACACAGCACAGTAGCTAATACCGCCCCTTCTACACTACACAGCACAGTAACTAATACCGCCCCTTCTACAGTACACAGTACAGTAGCTAATACCGCCCCTTCTACAGTACACAGCACAGTAGCTAATACCGCCCCTTCTACAGTACGCAATACAGTAGCTAATACCGCCCCTTCTACAGTACACAGTACAGTAGCTAATACCGCCCCTTCTACAGTACACAGCACAGTAGCTAACACCGCCCCTTCTACAGTACACAATACAGTAGCTAATACCGCCCCTTCTACAGCATGCAGTCCGGTAGCTAATACCGCCCCTTCTACAATACACAGTACAGTAGCTAATACCGCCCATTCTACAGTACAAAGTACAGTAGCTAATACCGCCCCTTCTACAGTACACAGTACAGTAGCTAATACCGCACCTTCTACAGCATGCAGTCCGGTAGCTAATACCGCCCCTTCTACAGTACACAGTACAGTAGCTAATACCGCCCATTCTACAGTACACAGTACAGTAGCTAATACCGCCCCTTCTACAGTACACAGTACAGTAGCTAATACCGCCCCTTCTACAGTACACAGCACAGTAGCTAATACCGCCCCTTCTACAGTACACAATACAGTAGCTAATACCGCCCCTTCTACAGCATGCAGTCCGGTAGCTAATACCGCCCCTTCTACAGTACACAGTACAGTAGCTAATACCGCACCTTCTACAGCATGCAGTCCGGTAGCTAATACCGCCCCTTCTACAATACACAGTACAGTAGCTAATACCGCCCATTCTACAGTACACAGTACAGTAGCTAATACCGCCCCTTCTACAGTACACAGTACAGTAGCTAATACCGCCCCTTCTACAGTACACAGTACAGTAGCTAATACCGCCCCTTCTACAGTACACAATACAGTAGCTAATACCGCCCCTTCGACAGTACACAGTACAGTAGCTAATACCGCCCCTTCTACAGTACGCAGTACAGTAGCTAATACCGCGCCTTCTACAGTACACAGTACAGTAGCTAATACTGCCCCTTCTACAGTACGCAGTACAGTAGCTAATACCGCGCCTTCTACAGTACACAGTACAGTAGCTAATACCGCGCCTTCTACAGTACACAGTACAGTAGCTAATACCGCCCCTTCTACAGTACACAGTACAGTAGCTAGTACCGCCCCTTCTAGAGTACACAGTACAGTAGCTAATACCGCCCCTTCTACAGTACACAGTACAGTAGCTAATACTGCGCCTTCTACAGTACACAGTACAGTAGCTAATACCGCCCCTTCTACAGTACGCAGTACAGCAGCTAATACCGCGCCTTCTACAGTACACAGTACAGTAGCTAATACCGCCCCTTCTACAGTACACAGTACAGTAGCTAATACCGCCCCTTCTACAGTACACAGTACAGTAGCTAATACCGCCCCTTCTACAGTACACAGTACAGTAGCTAATACCGCCCCTTCTACAGTACGCAGTACAGTAGCTAATACCGCGCCTTCTACAGTACACAGTACAGTAGCTAATACCGCCCCTTCTACAGTACACAGTACAGTAGCTAATACCGCCCCTTCTACAGTACACAGTACAGTAGCTAATACCGCCCCTTCTACATTACACAGTACAGTAGCTAATACCGCCCCTTCTACAGTACGCAGTACAGTAGCTAATACCGCGCCTTCTACAGTACACAGTACAGTAGCTAATACCGCCCCTTCTACAGTACACAGTACAGTAGCTAATACCGCCCCTTCTACAGTACACAGTACAGTGGTTAATACCGCCCCTTCTACAGTACGCAGTACAGTAGCTAATACCGCCCCTTCTGCAGTACACACTACAGTAGCTAATACTGCCCCTTCTACAGTACACAGTACAGTAGCTAATACCGCCCCTTCTACAGTACACAGTACAGTAGCTAATACCGCCCCTTCTACACTACACAGCACAGTAGCTAATACCGCCCCTTCTACACTACACAGCACAGTAGCTAATACCGCCCCTTCTACAGTACACAGTACAGTAGCTAATACCGCCCCTTCTACAGTACACAGCACAGTAGCTAATACCGCCCCTTCTACAGTACGCAGTACAGTAGCTAATACCGCCCCTTCTACAGTACACAGTACAGTAGCTAATACCGCCCCTTCTACAGTACACAGCACAGTAGCTAATACCGCCCCTTCTACAGTACACAATACAGTAGCTAATACCGCCCCTTCTACAGCATGCAGTCCGGTAGCTAATACCGCCCCTTCTACAATACACAGTACAGTAGCTAATACCGCCCATTCTACAGTACACAGTACAGTAGCTAATACCGCCCCTTCTACAGTACACAGTACAGTAGCTAATACCGCACCTTCTACAGCATGCAGTCCGGTAGCTAATACCGCCCCTTCTACAGTACACAGTACAGTAGCTAATACCGCCCATTCTACAGTACACAGTACAGTAGCTAATACCGCCCCTTCTACAGTACACAGTACAGTAGCTAATACCGCCCCTTCTACAGTACACAGCACAGTAGCTAATACCGCCCCTTCTACAGTACACAATACAGTAGCTAATACCGCCCCTTCTACAGCATGCAGTCCGGTAGCTAATACTGCCCCTTCTACAGTACACAGTACAGTAGCTAATACCGCACCTTCTACAGCATGCAGTCCGGTAGCTAATACCGCCCCTTCTACAATACACAGTACAGTAGCTAATACCGCCCATTCTACAGTACACAGTACAGTAGCTAATACCGCCCCTTCTACAGTACACAGTACAGTAGCTAATACCGCCCCTTCTACAGTACACAGTACAGTAGCTAATACCGCCCCTTCTACAGTACACAATACAGTAGCTAATACCGCCCCTTTGACAGTACACAGTACAGTAGCTAATACCGCCCCTTCTACAGTACGCAGTACAGTAGCTAATACCGCCCCTTCTACTGTCCAGTAGCTAATATTCACTGTCAGATCTACTGCTCACACTAGCAAATGTGTAGGTTGTCCATGTAAGCCCTATCCGTTGATGATGTTGGACTGGGATGTTTTAGCCATGGGCTAGCCGAACTGTACGTTAGTGTGCTCAGGGAAAGGGGTCGTCTGCATGCGAATATGTTTGTGAAAAATGGATGCCCATCCCATGAGAAATAATGAATTTTCTTTGAAGAAAAGCATTTTTCAAATGCGATCATGTCTCCATTTTCTTCAAAGGGATAATTCATGTGTCGTTTTCTGCTAACTAAAAGAAAATATTTTTTTCTTTGAGAGTAATGCCTTTTATTTGCAGAAGTGGCATTCGATAGTATATGCAGAGAGCTATACATGCGTTCGGTGATAAAGAAAAGTTTTAGAAAAGTAATCGTGCAAAATATTTTCCAAATCAGATCTGTTCTTTCTTTTCCCAATGCAAATTCCATACATATTAGCGATTTAAGGTATCTGGAACTCAGTGACACTTCGAGCCACTAGGTTATCCTTGAGATTTTTACGGCTGTAATTATATATGCTAGTATATCTTTCCAAATCAACTACTAGACTTTCTCTTTAGACTTTTCTTAATCTTTTTGTATTTACCCTGTGCTAAATATGTAAACTAGTCTATCTTTCTAAATCAGCTACTAGGTTATCTATTTAGACTTTTTTGATACTCTCTGGTAATTATATCGAATTCAAATTTTATTTGTTTTCTCTGTGAGAATGTGTGTGTACGGCCAAGCTAACTTTCTGTGGATTTATATTTTAGCAACAAAAAAGTCCAAATCAGATCCTTCTTTTCCTTATGCAAATTCCATATACATTACTTAGTGATTCAAGGCATCTAGGAGTACGAGTGACAGTCCTAGCCACTGGGTTATCCTTTTGAGATTTTCTCTGTGACAATTATATTCATGCTAGTATATCTTTCATAATCAACTAATAGCCTTTCTCCTTAGATTTTTCTTAATGTTTCTATGGGAACTTTATAAACCAGAATGTCAGTCCTAGCCACCAGGTTATCCTTTTGAGATTTTTTGTATTTTCCCTGTGGTAAATATTGATACTAGTTTATCTTCCTAAATCTACTACAATGTACTAGGTTTTCTCTTTAGACCATTTTGATACTTTCTGGCAATCATATCCAATTCAATTTTTCTTTATTTTCTCTGTGAGAATTTTCGTATGCAGCCAGGCTGCTAGGCTTTCTTTATGAGCATTTCATTGTATTTCAGTAATAAATATTTGCACAAACACTACATTGTTTTTAATCACTTCCCACATTCCTCATATTTCACAAAACCATTAAACCTTCATCCATTCCCCTTGACACATGTATCCGTGTGCCAGCCTCCCTAATTTGGCGCATGGATCCACCCCTCTGCCATACTTGCCTAAACCTTGCCCTCTATTGCACCCAGCGCCATTATCGTCATAGTACGTTCCACTGCTTTCATCTCCAGACCACATCTATCACATTGAATTGGATTTTTTCTGGGTTCACTTATATGGGTCGAAGGCCACAACCCCTATCCTTGGAGTAGGTACGTACCGTACATTCGTATGAAGAGTGGCGATTTATTCTGCGCGCCCCCTACGTAACTAATCACGCATCTATGAAGCCTTGTAGCTTTGACAGTGTTCTTTTTTTCTACAAGGTCAACCATGGACTTCGATGGTTAGGAACATATCCTATCATTTATCAATGGCTGTAGCAATAAGATGGCGGGCGATCTTGTGGCTGCACCGCTGCAGTTAGCACTTTCTGTAATGGAGCATGCTGATAGATTGATGTGGCCGTTTATTAAAAGCCGCAATGTGGGGGTCTGTGGGCCCTCATAAATATATCAACAAAGCAGTAGTATATCTTAGATAGGAACACTATCATTTTTCCACGGAATAAAAAAACGGCAAATCCTTCCCCTTAGAAAATATGGTCTCGAAAGTTTGTGGCAGGCTTCCGCAGAGGGTGACCTACGCCACCAACATAGTCATCGGATTTTTATAGGACTTTTGATATCCAGTTTTCATGTACACGAGAAGTAGCATGTCTATTATACTTAGGAATTTGATAGCACCATTTCCGGAAGTAGTTTTGACATAACAAGTAATGCAATCTGCAGCCAGTAGGTTTATGAGCTGCTAGTGGTTATTTCTGCCCGCCAGACACAGTTATCGATGTGCTTTTTTTCTGCTGTGATATGCAGGGGACCGTATCAGCAGATACCTGGCGGGAATGATTTATAGCATGTGGGGAGGAAATACACAAGGATGATAACACCGCATGGTTGCCTGGGAACTGGAAGAGAAATGTTCCTTTTTAATGCTGCAGAAGGTCCTAAATGAATACCATTAAGGTGATGGGTACCATTGCAAGCCAGTTAAAAGCCCTGGCCCAAAACACACCTCAAAGCAGCATAATCCTATAACTAGGTGTATCTCCAGGTTCCTGAGTGTTATCAGGTAGAGAATATCATCGCCACCTGTCATTATTCAATCCATATTCTGTTTTATTTCAAAATTTACAACTTTTTTTTCAAATGACATATTCTCATTAATTACGCAGGTGATGGTTACTGCAGGTTCAGAGTTACTTTAGGGATATCATTGACTATGCCCAATAAAAAGATTCTTTTTGATTTTTTACTGCTGAAGATTTGTGTGTGTGTGTGTGTATATATATATATATATATATATATATATATATATATATATATATATATATATATATATATATATATATATATATACTTATTTATATATACAATGTAACTACATACATGAATTGTTACACGGAAACATTAGCCATTCTACGGTAGATGCGGGTCATATTTGTAACTGGAGGCAGCTTTTATAAGCAGCCTGAACATAGCATAGTATTTGATATTTTCAAATATTAAATTACTAAACGTTCCATGTCAAACTTACGAAAGTTTGGAAATATATAAGTATATATATATATATATATATATATATATATATATATATATATATATATATATATATATATATATATATATATATATATATATATATTCATATATATATGTATATTAGAAAGTAGAAAATGGTGAAATTGCTTATGATGGCAAACATATCAAAGCACCCGGATATCCCTGAGACCACACATAATTCAAGGTGTAAAGCAAACAGATATGCCATTGATAAATGTGATCATGGGTTATTAAACCGGCTGCAATAAAAACATATGGGGCGGTGTACATTTATGATATCACTAATTCTAATAATTTTTTATTCAAAACTATTTTCAAAGTTAAATTATGGCGTCATATAACATATATGTCATCTCTTTCTCTCTCTCTCTCTCTGTGGTCACACCTGAAATAAGTAGCCTTAGACCTTTTACAGTATGCACTACACTTCCCGCCCTGAGGACCATGACTGACCAGATACTTGTGGACTCAGGTGCGACCTCCTGGAGTGGTACACTGCGTTTCATTAACCACAAAAGCTCTCCTGAGACTACCCAAAAGGCCTAACTATTGTGAGATGTTGGAATTAGTGAGAGTGGTCAACGGCAAAGCTCTTAGAATCAGCATCAGAAGCACATTTTTGTTAAATTCTTTGAATTCTTTTAAGGTATAAACCATGTAGACACACTCGCCCACCAAATGATCCACTCAAAATTAGGGAAACAGGTGTAGCAGCGGAGATTACCCGTTGCAAATGATAGGGCCTACAGTCGTATAACATACTAGAAAAGTACCCGTCCTACGGACGGAAACCATGGAGTTTCTGATAATGACAAACATATCAGAGCACCCGGATATCCGTAAGACCACACATTGACGGCCACATAACCTATGTATCAATAATTCAAGAAACTTGGCAAATAGATATACCATTTCATAAATAAGATCATGGGCTATTAAACCGGCTGTAATAAAAGATGGGAAATTCATGATTTCAGTGATACATGTAATATTAATCATTTCTACTCAAAACTTTTTTTC
>OZ012694.1:1149332-1254332 GCA_963942565.1 Maea johnstoni
TATATATATATTATATATATGCACATATATATATGTATATGAACATATATATGTATATATATATATATATATATATGTGTGTGTGTGTGTGCGTATATATCTATATGTGTATATACGTGTACATATGAAAACATACGTATACATGCGTATGCATACGTATACATACGTAGAAACCTACGTACACACATACACATATACATATATATATATATATATATATATATATATATATATATATATATATATATATATATATATATATATATATATATATATATATATAATTCCTTTATTAGTATATATATAGATATAGGAGAGGAATGATAAGTCAGGTAGCTGGATAATAAGGATTTTGTGGGGGAAAATTGTGTTCTTGTGTATGAACATAGCGATCGATATTCCATCTAGCTTTCGTTGATAATATCGGCGAATTTCGGCCACGGAGTCTGAGCTTTGATCGCTATTTTCAGATAACTTTGGCCACCATCAGCCAACGAAAATCGTAATTGATAAAAAGTGTCCGATATTTGCGAGAATTTACGGTATAGGTCCGCGAGGGGAACACCTTATGGTCTGCAATAAAACCTCCCTGGGCACCCTGCTAGCATAATTAACGGATGGAGGTGTGTGGGTCTGTCTGTGGATAACCCGCATCTAAAACATCCCTTTGTCCACTTTGGATCTGAAGGCTCTGCTCATACTCTACCTCTTTGTCTTCTTTCACCTAGACTAATTACGCTTTGTCATGGTTCTTTATCAATGACAAAAGACCACTTTTTGATAATATTTTATGACACTAAATGACCTTTGTGTGTTGATGTGCATATATATATATATATATATATATATATATATATATATATATATATATATATATATATATATATATATATATATACCAGTATATATATATATATATATATATATATATATATATATATATATATATATATATATATATATATATATATATATATCGGATCTTTAGCGATGATTACTCACTTTATATCGGCCCCTATCAGTAGGTAGAATCTCAGCAAGGCCTCGTGGAGCAACGTGTCCTCACTTATCTGTTCACGGCAAGGGTGCGGACCAGTGTAAATTGGTTACCAATGCCTCTCGTGTCTGGAATTCCGGACTGTAGAATTGTGTCCTGAGTACACTTGTTCAAGCACCATTTAAACTTGAATGCCAAACTCTTAAAAACTAGTTTTATCAATTTACATCCATACATACCCTATTGCAGAACAGCCAGTTTCTGGATAATATAATTTACCTAGCATAATGATGCGAACTATTCCTATCAGCATATGTTTTGAACTTCCTTTTTCCTTTTCATTTCAGATATGGTTTGGTCACCTATTGGCTTGCTGGAGGCGGCAGCAAGGTCTACCAGCCAATGAGCGATCGGTATGCGACTAGCATGCAGCACGTGACTAAATTGACCAAACAGGTGACACCTTGATACCACAGGTGTTGGCGATAACGGCATACAGGATGTTAAACTAAGCTGCTTCACTTACTTTTTTCCCAGTCACGGCACGGATGTGACGTCACTTCTTGCATGCATGTGAGAGAGAACCTTTTGAGTCACTCAGAGGCCTGCACAATGTGTGGATCACTCGTAAAGAACTTTGATCTATTTACACTTGGTTCATGATAATGTGTAGGCCACTTTCATAAGTCATAATAAACATCCACGAAACTGAACGCCAATGTGTGTGTCGTAAAATTCAGGCATTTTATTAAATAGGCTAGCAGCCATATCCGGCAGGTGCTCTGAATAAGGAGTTTGTTGCACTCCCCTGTAAGTAAAGGTTTGACACTGTGGGATGCTATATACTTCATGAAAATCCTTAGTCCCGGGCCTGCGTCATGGTCAGATACTGGACCTCAAAGCGTTATGGCTAAATGCTTTGCTATTGCAATGAGCAGGGGAATACCTCATTTTGAAGCCCAACATTTTTTTATGATGGTATGAAACGAGTTGTCCCTAGTGACCTTGGTCTAAAGGTCAAAGTCATAAAATCAGATTTTTAAAAAAGAAATTGGCATGCTGGGAAAGAAATGAATGGAAACCTTTTAAAGATACTCCTAAATTTTCTTATTATTCATTCCAGCTGTGTGTTTACAAGAATATCTTACCAATAGAGTCTACGTTTAACGTTTTAGAATTTCGTTTATCGCCACTTTTTCTGCCATATCAGGCAAAGTCGTGCGCAGATAAAAGTCGGAGGGAAACGTCATGTGAGTGAAAAGCCACCGCCAAACCCTAAGTCACTGGCAACTTCCTCACATACCACGAGCCGGATTTCAACTCGCACATGTAGAGTGGTGAAAGACTGAGAAGTCAGAAGCAACGTCATAGGCCGCTAAGCTATCAGGCCAGGCAACTTAATGAATTTTATTTATCAATACTTCCCTGCTGTTTTTGCTTTACCTAGACGAATATACTTGTCAACATGTTGCATGTTGGGTGTTTATTTAAGTCGATTGAGATGTTTCAATGAGTTTAAGAATGACTCAACCGAGAGATAAATCGATAACTCTGATGATTGGCTAGTGGAACGATAAATGACAAATTCACGCCGGCACCCTTTCCCTTGCCGACGTGGGAAACGCTAGTTAGTTTTTCCGAAGATCGACCAATGGCTTCGCGATATCCGAGGTAGCAACGTCTAGTAGGAGCGTCGCCGGGGGCCGTACATGTAGCTAGCTGCGCTCAAGATCAGTGCTCCTGAGGAGACGGCAGTTGCGCCTGCACACCGTTGTCGCCGCCGCCGCCGCCGCCGGGGGCCGTACATGTAGCTAGCTGCGCTCAAGATCAGTGCTCCTGAGGTAGACGGCAGTTGCGCCTGCACACCGTTGTCGGCGCCGCCGCCGCCGCCGGGGGCCGTACATGTAGCTAGCTGCGCTCAAGATCAGTGCTCCTGAGGTAGACGGCAGTTGCGCCTGCACACCGTTGTCGCCGCCGCCGCCGCCGCCGGGGGCCGTACATGTAGCTAGCTGCGCTCAAGATCAGTGCTCCTGAGGAGACGGCAGTTGCGCCTGCACACCGTTGCCGCCGCCGCCGCCGCCGCCGGGGGCCGTACATGTAGCTAGCTGCGCTCAAGATCAGTGCTCCTGAGGAGACGGCAGTTGCGCCTGCACACCGTTGTCGCCGCCGCCGCCGCCGCCGGGGGCCGTACATGTAGCTAGCTGCGCTCAAGATCAGTGCTCCTGAGGAGACGGCAGTTGCGCCTGCACACCGTTGCCGCCGCCGCCGCCGCCGCCGCCGCCGCCGCCGCCGCCGCCGGGGGCCGTACATGTAGCTAGCTGCGCTCAAGATCAGTGCTCCTGAGGAGACGGCAGTTGCGCCTGCACACCGTTGTCGCCGCCGCCGCCGCCGCCGGGGGCCGTACATGTAGCTAGCTGCGCTCAAGATCAGTGCTCCTGAGGTAGACGGCAGTTGCGCCTGCACACCGTTGTCGCCGCCGCCGCCGCCGCCGGGGGCCGTACATGTAGCTAGCTGCGCTCAAGATCAGTGCTCCTGAGGTAGACGGCAGTTGCGCCTGCACACCGTTGTCGCCGCCGCCGCCGCCGCCGGGGGCCGTACATGTAGCTAGCTGCGCTCAAGATCAGTGCTCCTGAGGTAGACGGCAGTTGCGCCTGCACACCGTTGTCGCCGCCGCCGCCGCCGCCGGGGGCCGTACATGTAGCTAGCTGCGCTCAAGATCAGTGCTCCTGAGGAGACGGCAGTTGCGCCTGCACACCGTTGCCGCCGCCGCCGCCGCCGCCGCCGCCGCCGCCGCCGCCGGGGGCCGTACATGTAGCTAGCTGCGCTCAAGATCAGTGCTCCTGAGGAGACGGCAGTTGCGCCTGCACACCGTTGCCGCCGCCGCCGCCGCCGCCGGGGGCCGTACATGTAGCTAGCTGCGCTCAAGATCAGTGCTCCTGAGGAGACGGCAGTTGCGCCTGCACACCGTTGCCGCCGCCGGGGGCCGTACATGTAGCTAGCTGCGCTCAAGATCAGTGCTCCTGAGGAGACGGCAGTTGCGCCTGCACACCGTTGCCGCCGCCGCCGCCGCCGCCGGGGGCCGTACATGTAGCTAGCTGCGCTCAAGATCAGTGCTCCTGAGGAGACGGCAGTTGCGCCTGCACACCGTTGTCGCCGCCGCCGCCGCCGCCGGGGGCCGTACATGTAGCTAGCTGCGCTCAAGATCAGTGCTCCCGAGGAGACGGCAGTTGCGCCTGCACACCGTTGTCGCCGCCGCCGCCGCCGCCGGGGGCCGTACATGTAGCTAGCTGCGCTCAAGATCAGTGCTCCTGAGGAGACGGCAGTTGCGCCTGCACACCGTTGCCGCCGCCGCCGCCGCCGCCGGGGGCCGTACATGTAGCTAGCTGCGCTCAAGATCAGTGCTCCCGAGGAGACGGCAGTTGCGCCTGCACACCGTTGTCGCCGCCGACGCCGTCGCCGGGGGCCGTACATGTAGCTAGCTGCGCTCAAGATCAGTGCTCCTGAGGTAGACGGCAGTTGCGCCTGCACACCGTTGTCGCCGCCGCCGCCGCCGCCGGGGGCCGTACATGTAGCTAGCTGCGCTCAAGATCAGTGCTCCTGAGGAGACGGCAGTTGCGCCTGCACACCGTTGTCGCCGCCGCCGCCGCCGCCGGGGGCCGTACATGTAGCTAGCTGCGCTCAAGATCAGTGCTCCTGAGGTAGACGGCAGTTGCGCCTGCACACCGTTGTCGGCGCCGCCGCCGCCGCCGGGGGCCGTACATGTAGCTAGCTGCGCTCAAGATCAGTGCTCCTGAGGAGACGGCAGTTGCGCCTGCACACCGTTGTCGCCGCCGCCACCGCCGCCGGGGGCCGTACATGTAGCTAGCTGCGCTCAAGATCAGTGCTCCCGAGGAGACGGCAGTTGCGCCTGCACACCGTTGTCGCCGCCGCCGCCGCCGCCGGGGGCCGTACATGTAGCTAGCTGCGCTCAAGATCAGTGCTCCCGAGGAGACGGCAGTTGCGCCTGCACACCGTTGTCGCCGCCGCCGCCGCCGCCGGGGGCCGTACATGTAGCTAGCTGCGCTCAAGATCAGTGCTCCCGAGGAGACGGCAGTTGCGCCTGCACGCCGTTGTCGCCGCCGCCGCCGCCGCCGGGGGCCGTACATGTAGCTAGCTGCGCTCAAGATCAGTGCTCCTGAGGAGACGGCAGTTGCGCCTGCACACCGTTGTCGCCGCCGCCGCCGCCGCCGCCGCCGGGGGCCGTACATGTAGCTAGCTGCGCTCAAGATCAGTGCTCCTGAGGTAGACGGCAGTTGCGCCTGCACACCGTTGTCGCCGCCGCCGCCGCCGCCGGGGGCCGTACATGTAGCTAGCTGCGCTCAAGATCAGTGCTCCTGAGGAGACGGCAGTTGCGCCTGCACACCGTTGTCGCCGCCGACGCCGTCGCCGGGGGCCGTACATGTAGCTAGCTGCGCTCAAGATCAGTGCTCCTGAGGAGACGGCAGTTGCGCCTGCACACCGTTGTCGCCGCCGCCGACGCCGCCGGGGGCCGTACATGTAGCTAGCTGCGCTCAAGATCAGTGCTCCTGAGGTAGACGGCAGTTGCGCCTGCACACCGTTGTCGCCGCCGCCTCGTCGCCGGGGGCCGTACATGTAGCTAGCTGCGCTCAAGATCAGTGCTCCTGAGGTAGACGGCAGTTGCGCCTGCACACCGTTGTCGCCGCCGCCGCCGCCGGGGGCCGTACATGTAGCTAGCTGCGCTCAAGATCAGTGCTCCCGAGGAGACGGCAGTTGCGCCTGCACACCGTTGCCGCCAAGCGCAGCACTGGATTTCACGCGGTGGAGATCTCTTCAAGGGAAGACTTGGGGCGACTTTTTGATGATAATCGAGTCTACAATTGAACACATGCTATGCATTTACCGAACGAAAATTATCTATATCATATATGGTATGGTACGCTTTTTCATTAACTAACTGTAAAACAAAACAAATTTCAAACCTGTTAACGAAATCATTGATTTTGATCTGCTTCAAGAAGTTGCAATCTTAACTATGGAAACGTTGTGAAATATTGAACATATATTTCACTATGTCCCAAAGGCACCCAAGCGGGCACTGTACGTACATTGTACGTACATTGTACGTACATTGTACCAACTTTAGGCGTATCACGTATGGCGAACCAAATTATGAAATTACGAAAATGGAAAATTTCGGACGTTAAAAAAATGCTTGCCGTTTTCATTTAGTTTCATGATATTTAGCGAATATCATCACTCAGTAATGTGAAGCTTTTTATCATTGATCACGCGTAGACCTGATATTCAGTGAGACTTGAAAATAACATGGTTAGGGATGTTATTTATCTTAATATCGACGTTTTTAGGGGTGTGTAGATTTAATTCATTGATCACCTATATATTTCTCAAAAATATGTGTTGCAGTGAGACGTGCACAAGTTGAACACGAGAATGGTATTGAGTTACGTCAGGGATCATCAAAATGAAGATACGTATACGTATTTCTATTTCGGATCACGTGTTTGTCTTTAGGGGTTCTCACTACTAATCAAGTAATAATTCTCCTGTCTGGGGCATCCTGATGAGGAGTTGCAGCAATTTGAACTAAATTAGGGTGGACAAAGTTGTGTTTTGGTGTAGTCTTTATGTGTTAAAACATTGCTTGACTTGGACAAAACATACTCAAGAAGTGATATATATATATATATATATATATATATATATATATATATATATATATATATATATATATATATATATATATATATATATATATATATATATATATATATATATATATATATAAAACTGGCCAAGCCATGGATGTGTTCTATGGGTAAAGATTACATGGCTAACAGACACAAACAAATGCCTAAATGATTTTAATGATTTCCATGGGTAGTGCCTGAAGACACCTTAACTTGGTGTTATGTATATGTTGATATCCTTGTTTTACATGAGAGATATGAATTACGTCATTAATCATCACGCTGTATATATGTCACTGAACGCTATTCATGATACCCAGATTCACGTCATTATAGAACGAGGATTTCATAATTACAGGTATTTTTCAGTTTCCAGATGCGAGAAGTACAGTATTTAGCTGAGTCTACAATGCATCCCTGTTATTGGTGCTGGAAATACCGGGTAGTGTCGGGTTGCTGTGAAATGGTCAGAGATGTGTAAGTGCCCATCAGAGTCACATTAAGAGGAACTTAAACAATTGCGCGCTTGTGATTTTTTTCTGATCGTTAATCGTGGATGTTTAACTCTAGTACGCGGGGACGTACTGACGTTACTGTGTCCACTAAAATGTCAGTTTGCTCACGTGTGCTAGCTCGCAACAGATGGATCAATTTGCAATTACAACAAAACAGTGTACATTTGGTTAGTCATGGCCCTTGTACACGATAAGATTTTTCTAAAACTCAGTATAGACACTAACGATTCTAAATCTTGTAAGTTGTCCTTAATTGAGGCCAACCGTCATTAACGATGGTCAGATTGTCAATGATAAAATGATTACCATGTTTTGTACAATTTTAGCAATAAATACACTGCCGTAGTTATTTGATTCGTCAGAGTGTGTTTGGGGTTTTCTTTGACATTATTTATGTCTGTCTTTATGCCTGAATATCTGCAACATTTAAACAACAATTATTTTTTGTCGAGGAGTCCCGATTTATATATCCTTATTTAAGGTCTAACCGTATAATTGCTAAACTTAGTCCCTGAACAGTCCGCCGGTTAGTTCCTGCTAGCTGAGCACTTAACCCCGCGGCGGCGTGGCGAGACTGAGTTGGACGAAGATGGTTTCATCATTTACAGTTGCACCCGGTCAATTCGAGGATATGCTGTATGGTGTTGCGATATGTTAGACATAATTTAAATTTCAAATTGACACACTGAAGCTTTATTGTATTGTATTGTATCTTTATTGACTACGTCATTGGACAAATAAAATACATCTAGAACAATTAATTGAACAATAAGTAAAGTTACAGCAGCTAATGTAGTCACGGAACCAAAAGCAAACAAAAACAGACGAGGAGAAACTTAGGAATAACAAAAAAAATAAAGAAATTAGTAATGAAAGCACTTGAGGTGGCTGTAAACGTTTCCGGTGGAGAGTAGACTTTCTCTCGAACAATGGCTGATTTGTCATTATCTGTACACTAAACCCCTAATAAACTATATATTTTTAGAAAGCTGAGATTCTAAGAAATACATAAGACATAGATGTGTTGTGTGTGCTCAAAATATTATGAAGAAAATGATGTCAAAACTTCGGCTAGTCGAATTTCAGTACATATGTCATGGCTGCAAATCTAAGAGCGGAGTCTAAGACAGTAACCTGATTTCTAATATGTTGAAACCTTCGTCTCTAGGGAATGAGACGGGGGCTTTGTAAAATATTGCCCCTAACTTTTTAGGGAGCTGCCATTTACCTTACAACAATTTAGGAAAACAAATACTTTTTTCATTTCTTGATTTTTGACTTACTATGAAAAATAAACCAGATAATATATTTCAATAACCCTGACTCATTCTCTAGAGAACATGTATTAGAATCTATATGCAAAGCTTGAAGATAATTGATTAAGATTTGTGTATGAAATCATGTCAGCCGGGAGTAAAATTATAGAAAATGGCAGTTTTGTGTTTTACACAGTTATTGTTACTGTGCAACAATTTGCTACTACATTAATACATTTATTTTAGTCCAAGTGGAAAGATATAACTTTCCATGTATTCACACAGCCTTCTCTCTCTCCAGGAAGCCATAGCCACATCATTAGAGCAGGGCAATGAATGTATAGTTGCCTTCTATGATGTGGCTAAGGCTCCCGATGGTGTGTGGATAGATTGCCTTTTTAGACAGGTATACAACAGTGGTATAACTGGTAGGACCTGGTGGTTACTATACCATGGTTATATTGATTTCCGTTGCTGCGCCAAAGTAGCTGGTACCCCCTTTACTGTGGTATTCATCAAGGGGGGTTCATGTCGTTATTAAAGTATACTGTATTCATAAATTCACTATTGCTACAACTAAAGAATTCTGGCCTATGTTGTAAAGTCTATAAAATGCAATTTAACTTTAATCAGTATATTTCTTCATTTATTTCTGTTAACAGTAAAGCATTGTTAGGTTTGATTCAAATCCTGGCCTGGGCATGTGAGAAAGTTGCCAGTGACTTGGGGTTAGGCGGTGGTTTTCGCAGGGCACTGCAGTTTCCTCTGCCAAGTAACGAATTGGCGACAATTGGCATAAATGTGAGGAAAAAACGAAATTCCAGATTCCAAATTCAATTCTTTTAATAAGGTTTATTTTATTTTTATGATAATTGAGTGACTTAAGAGGAATTTGCACTGATCTCATTAGGTGAAAGATTGGGCAAGAGGAATTGAAAATGAAATGAACAAAACCACTCAGATAAGTGCTCATGAAGTTCACATCAATTTACTAATGTTTTAACGCTTCTGAGCAGTTGTTATAATTATTCAAGTGTTTGGAGGGGTTCACTATGTCATGTTGACTATGTCATGTCATCTTGTGTGTGAAATATGCAGTCCCTGAACCTAAGCAAAACATACCAGCCATGGCAAATTAAGAAATAAGTGCAGATGTGGAAGTGAATGAGATTTTGGTTCGTTTGAATCATGTACATGGGTCGAAATACACAGCTTTAGAAAAAAGACAGTGGGAAGTCATAAGTGTGTTCAAGGGAAACCGTGTCATTGGTGTTTTAACCACTGGTTATGGAAAAATCATAATAATTCAAGTTTTGCTATACCTGAAAACTGGTTCGGATGGATGTATAGTGGTAATAAATCCACTAAATGCTATATTAGATGAGCAAAAACAGAGGTAAGGAAAAATCAGTCCCATTACTGCACTAGATTATATAGCTATGTTCAGGCAACCAACAAAAATGATTTGTTAGTATTTTTGCTGAATATATTTTTTGCTGAGTCTTTGGAAATAAATCAATGCCACAATGTCATTTTGCCTGAAATAGGTTTGCTTCAAAATAGCTAAATGCTGAGTATCATGAAAGACTGAGTGCTATGTCATTTCTAAGTGTGTAAATGGAAAACTTAGCAGAAAGTCTTGTTATGTACTGTTTGTAAATATTTCAGTTATACATTGATTTGGATGTTGATGATAAAATTAATATTTTGGGGGGTATTCAATATTAGAATACTAGAAATACTATAAATAAAATGAAATTTCTTGAAAAGCAAGTCATTTAAGTTTATAGTATTAAGTGCCAGGAACGGCTGAAAATGAATCTCAGAGCATCGAAAATCCTTGGGCTTCTGGGGACCTTTAGAGGCCCCCAGACATACGTTTAAGCTCTGCCTGATAGCTTTATCCTTCCAGAATGGCTTACTATACTTACAGAACTTTGTAATTGGGATAGTACTGGACTCATCGCTTATAATCCTAGTCATTAAAGTCTAGGTTAATGTCAATATAATGTGTGAAATTATTCCGTTTCAGTAAGGATTCAATTATGTTGGACAGTGCCCTACCAACTGGGTAATTGTGTAAAGATCAAGAATCTGTGATTTAGTAAGCTTGTCCGACCTTCTCACTATTTTAGCATTAAACAACTTGATTTAAAGAATTTTGTCAATTGCCATGACTACCCAGACTGATTCATGATTGGATGTATTAAGTGGATCAGTATCAATATAAAGTTGTGGGACAGGTCTTGAAGAATATAAACGACATCTATCATGGAGGACCCAGTCGGTCCATTAAAGGTATAAGCAGGGCCTGTTGAAATGTCACTTAGGTTACACACATATTGAATAAATTACCTCTCTCATTTGGTTGTCGCGTACTCCTGGAATGAGTTAACATACCAAGATAGCCATTGACATCATCTCCGACTAGAACAAACAACCCAGGCTCCCTGGACTCTTCAGTCTTCAGCAGGTAAGTATACACCAACAATACTAGTATTAGATGCCTGTCTATGCTTCTCCTAAACTCTGACTCTAGTTATGCGGTCATGTACGAACATCCTTATGTTAGTTATTCCCTTAAAAGATTGGTGCCACAAAAATAGTTATCCTACCCTAGCCTCATACACAGCCATGGTTATCTGCAGATGAAAAGCTACTCCCTTTGGCACTGTAAGAGGTTTCATCTGAGGCTTTCGTGAATCTAGAGCAAATGTTCGTATAACTAATCCTCGGTTACTATAACAATGGTGTTACTATCAAGCAGTTTTCTGAAATAGGGTACAGAACTATTAAATCACCTAATATTCCAACATGATATGCGTTAAGCGTTCTCCGACATGTTGTTATGTTTTCAGCACCTTAACTCTACTCTTATGACTAGTGTGGACCAACAGAAGGGAGTGGCCCAGGGACGAGAACATGGGGTATAAGGTGTTGCAGGATCATGGTTTAAACATCGCACAATGCCATTTATGCTTTTCAGGCTGTGTTGAGAAATTTGTCCATGGTGTTGTCTCTAGGCCACTCTCCCCTACCAGTGGAATTAACTAGAAATACCAGCTGTAACGTGTAATTGTCATTGGCCCCGCGATGTAGTGTTGCGGTGGTGTGCCGTATGCCTGAGGTAGAGTTCGTCCACACGTCGTCATGGGTCCATGTCCACAGGAATGACCAAGCCAATAACTAATAAACGAGAACATACCACTTACTACAATAAAAAAGAAAACTATGTTAGAGTACACATATATGCGCGGTACTCTCGACATAGGTTTAAAACCTGGTCATCACACCATACTGTTATGAGACGTACCATACCTTATGGCATGCCAAAGTGATATTTATTCAACTCACAAAATATCATGCAACTTTCAAAATATCGTTCAACTTTTTTAAATATATCATGCAACTTTCAAAATATCGTTCAACTTTTTTAAATATATCATGCAACTCTCAAAATAACATACAGCTCAGGAAGGGTGTATATTTTTGGGGAACATGTATAATGAACTCAGAAAAGTTATGGGTGTTGTGACCAGGTCATGCACTTGTAGTGGGGAAGGTCGCTGGTAAAGGGGAAAACCTACTGGTCTGATAGTCATATATATTTATATATATATATATATATATATATATATATATATATATATATATATATATATATATATATATATATATATATATATATATATACATATATATGAACATATATATATATATATATATATATATATATATATATATAAATACATACATACAATTATACATACAATTAACATACATATATATATATATATATATATATATATATATATATATATATATATATATATATATATATATATATATATATATGTAGCAAACTCTGAGAGTAATGTGAGAAAAGTACCCTTATCCTCTATATCTACTATTTCAAAAAGCCCCTCTGTACGCAAGTTGTCACAGAATTATTCATTGATAATTACTTAAAGGGTTGTTGTCTGGAATTAATAGGTTACGGTCAAGCTGATCACAGAGCTAGATATGTAAATGACCACTCCAGCCCGAGTGCTTACCCACTTGGCCATGGCAATTTGCATTCATAAAGGTTTGGTCAACTAAATAGGCCTCTATATATTTAAAGGTGGGACGTCCAGTGAGGCGCAGGTTAACCATTCTAATGCTGAGGTCCAAATCACAAGGATGAAAAGATTTTTGAAAACCATCTAGATCCTGTGATGTTGCTATTCATTGGATAGCTCTCACAGAGTACTCTCAGATGAGTACCCATGTGCTAGGATTTTAGTCATTTTTCAGGTTTTTTGAATTAGTTTGTATTGGCCAAATTAGTCAGCAGCAGCATAGTGGTTAACACAAAATGACTATCCGACCAGTAGGTTTTCCCCTTTACCAGCGACCTTCCCCACTACAAGTGCATGACCAGGTCACAACACCCATAACTTTTCTGAGTTCATTATACATGTTCCCAAAAAATATACACCCTTCCTGAGCTGTATGTTATTTTGAGAGTTGCATGATATATTTAAAAAAGTTGAACGATATTTTGAAAGTTGCATGATATTTTGTGAGTTGAATAAATATCATTTTGGCATGCCATACATACCTTGTACACAAAAGTAGAAACTATGCTGTTTGCCATAGAGTCCTCAATGTGATTATATTAGAGTCACTCCTCTACCAATACAGGCGGCCTAACTGCCCATAAAGCAGTCATGATACTAGTAGTGTAGATCGACGTGTGGGATTGTCAGCATGGACGCATAGTCACAGATACGATTGCAACCCACTTCCCGCATTCGCGGTAGCCACAAACATCAACTAACCCAGAGAAAGTCCGATACAAGTTGATAGGAGTGGAGATGAAAGGAGTGGAAAGTAGTATAAAGCTAGTGGCGCTGGGCGCAACACAGCGCAAGGGTTAGGAAGGTATGGTAGAGGAATGGATCCGTGTGCCAAAATATGGAGGTTGGCGCACGGATCCATGTCTCAAGGGGAATGGATAGAGATGTAATAGTTATGAAATATGAGGAATATGGGTAGTGAGTAAAAGCAATTTAGTTACCCTCTATATTAAAAACACATTTTCAGGAGAAGTCTGTGGTTCCTGCTGGCTCTTCTCCAGTCGTTTTAGTTATGCTTGAAATGAGATGAAGAACCAGCTCTTAACCGATGATTTCCCAACAAAAGTATTACATTAGAACAGTTATCGACACTTTAATAGATAGATAAAAATAGTATACCACTAACTAACTTCAAATGTGTTTTTATATCGTGGCATACGCAAAGTAAATAATTTTCGAAAATGTGACCCAATCACGGTCGACGAATGACAAATGCGGAACTGTGTTCTATTAATAGCCATGAGCGGCGATAAACCAAGAACAAATACACCCACAGAGGTGTAAAAGGTACCTAATTCGGCAATGTGACAAAATTATGAATATTTCTTTCAATAGGAATATTCTAAACTACTAGTATTTACAATTTCGATAAAGTTAAAGTTGAACAGTTTTATTCAATCAAATAACTTGGAAAAGTTAAAATTTGGTCAACTACTCTAAGCACATTACTGTACTCCAATCTACCTATATAAGTAGGATCATTGGCTTAGGTAGGGTAAGCACGATCAATGATTGTTGCACTTTCCCGTCACTCTCGATGTGTCATCAGATCGGGAGCGCGAGGGGAATGCAAATTGTTGGTGGATGGTGTGTCGGTGGTTTGCCCCGATACCCTCCACTGAACTTGACCGTGGCCTGCGGTGTGGGCTACTGCGTTGCCAATGACTGCTAGCTGTCTCTCGACCTTGTCTGAGTTTGAGTCCCTGCTGGGGGCATGAAAGATTGATGCCTTAGACTTGAAACCAAGTGGCGGATTGGTTTCCCTATCATCCACACCTTACATGCGCCCCAGCCGGTTGATTTTAGATCCCAGTCAGATTTGAGCGTTCCCGGCATGCTTGGCAAAAAAACTGACCAAAAATGAAAATTCCAAATTTAAGTTTAAGCGTGTTCCTGCGCGGCAGCATAAGCAGCGTCTACCAACTGCAAGATCGCATTACCATGCGATACCTTAACTGCCCTAACCCCGAGAATACTCATAGCATTAAGAAATTACTAACAAATATGTAAATTTAACTGAATGACCAAAGTTCGTGGAGAATAACTAGGACGAATGCAAATGACATGAGCTTCAGCCGGTTTAACATCTCATTTATCAATTTCATATCTGTTAGCCGAGCTTTTTGAACTTTTGGTACATAAGTTAGGTAGCCCTAAGTGTGTGGTCGTAGGGATATATGTGTGCTCTAATATTTATTTCATTAAAAGAATTGCCAAATGAAAAAAAGGGATTTTTCTAATTCCTCCACCTTTTACAACTGCCGAAATACCCCTAGCCGCAATTTGGCAGAAAACAACTGACAAAAAATGAAAATTCTAAATTCTGGTCTCAACGTGTTCCTGAGCGGCAGCACAGGCAGGGTCTACCAACTGCAAGATAGTAGTTCGTGTAGAATGCGATACCTTTACTACCCTACCCTCGAGAATACTCGTAGTTTCATTAAAAGAATTGCCAAACGAAAAAAAAAGGATTTTTCTAATTCCTCCACCTGTTACAACTGCCCTAAATACGCCCTAGCCGCAATATGGCAGAAAAAAACTGACTAAAAATGAAAATTCCAAATTCTGGTCTCAACGTCAACGTGTTCCTCAGCGGCAGCACAGGCAGGGACGGTCTACCAACTGCAAGATCGCAGTTTGTGTAGAATGCGGTACCTTCACTACCCTACCCTCGAGAATACTCGTAGCGTTATGAAATTACGAACAAATATGTAAATTTTACTGAATGACCAGACTTTGTGAAGAATAACAGGGCGGGTACTTTCCAGTTAAGTACAACTTTATAAATCAATAGTTGTTGTTTTGTTTTTATTTTTGCATTTCCACCATTTGAAATTAGCCGAAAGTATGCCTTTATTAGGCAGATATTACATGCACCTTTTTGTGAATACTGTGAAAGCTTTGACATGTCCAGAGCATCATGTTTGATTGTTAACCCACATTAACCACCTGCATTAACCAATGATTAAAGATTATTGGTTTCGCATCGTTTTTCTAGGGTTGTACTGCCACTGATGAATCAGTGATATTAATATTTCACATTTTCCTTTGATTATAACTCCATTCTCTGAGTGCAATTTAACTGCCAGCAGACTCCCCGCAGAGCTTGTGATCGTGTAAAAATGTAAAGCTAAGTTCACCTGGGGAAAGAAAAAAAGGTCTGATCAAAAACATTAATCAGAATTTGCCCCCCCCCCCCCCCCCCCAATATGATACTGACCAAACCCTCTGGGTCATGGACTATTATGATATTTTCAGTTCAAAAGCAATCTCTGTGTGTTTTTCATAACTGGGAATCTGTCATCATGCTGCAAGTGTGATCTGTTACATAAAATTAAAGTTTTTTCATAATCATATTTGTATGGTTATCAATTTGCCAACACCTGTAAAATATAATAGCCCACTCCTAAACTAATATACTAACCTGACCCCTGGTGGCCAGGATTGGAACCGCGTGTAATCTCCTGATTTTGGATGGTTGAATGTTAACAGGTATGAATTATATAATTTGGTCAGAAATCTACTGATTTGCGAACTTTCAAAAATCATCCACCATTCCTCAAGAATAAATTGATTTTCTAGCCAAGAGTCAAGAATTTCATAATATGCTGAACATAAAAGTATTTGATCTTGAAAGATCACACAATGACTGGAAAGATCACACAATGTAAATGTTGATGATGACGACATTTTCAGTTCCAAAGCTATCTGCGTGTTTTTGATAACTGTGTGTATATTATCATGCGGCAATTGTGATCTGCTACATAAAATTAAAGTTATCCTATTAACAAATGTTTCCATGATTATCAATTGTAAAGGCCCACTCCTTAAGCAAAAGTACTAACCTGGCCCCTAGTGGCCAGAATTGGAACTAAACAAAATGAAACCGAAAGACGCCGCAGTATAGTAAAATGCCTGATATCTCCTGATTTTGTATTGTTGAATGCTAACAGATATGCCAACGTACGTGCACAATATCAATTGAACATTTCATAATACACTCGTACCATGATTTAAGAACTTATGGCCAGTTTAAAGATATTCCCAGCATGAGGACATCTCCGCCGCGTAGACTTTAGTATAGATATGCACGTGTAGATGTTAGACGAAGTCGCTGGATTACCGTAAAGCCGTTACCCTATTGCGACATATTAGCTAGAAGTACACGGGCGCGAAAATATCCAAATAATTTTCCCATATATAATGTTAAAACAATCTTTCAATCGCACGTATGACTTTGTTTTTCGGCCGCTCTGTTTCATCAATAAACTCGCTGCCATAAACCAGTTATTTACAACGAATTTAGTAAAGTCGAATGTTCCTATACCTATTATAAAGCCAGAAACCTGACCCTGTTTACTCTTACAGTGACTCACGTGCTTCGCACTTCGGAAAGCCTTTAGCGTCTAGGCGTACTGCAGCACTGATAAAACGCACAGCATGGATCCATAACAAGTAACATGATCAGAAATAGTGATATCAACTTGCATTTAGTTAGGTAACCCTTAAGTATATTAGGATAAAGTATGCTAATGCAAGACTTGTAACGTCAGTTTAAATCCAGATAGGGCCCCGTTGAAAGAGGAAGGCAAGTGTTGCGGCAGGGCGCTTGATAATAATAATATCAAAATCTTTATTAAGTCTCACTCAGTACGGATAAACATATTACAGACAGGTTAAAACATATGCGTGTTCAAGATACTGACCACTCTTAAAAGAGTTATGAGAGACATCAAAACAAATTATTAGTACATACTACCCTACGGGTTTGGACTTTAAAATCCTATCAAATGAGAAAAAAGGAATCGCCCTTAATCACAAACATTTGAGGGAGTAGGAAAAGTCCTATTCAATGTATAGGGGGGGCCTTAATTACGCAGTATTTCTAAGAAAGGAAATTTCAAAATGAACGACAAGTGGAAGATGAGAGGATAATTCATGAGTCAAAGAGAGAAAGAATTGCAATAGAGAGAGCGAGAATCAGCTTCCAATCAATTCACATGACTTCTTTCCCCCTCCCTCCATAATTAAAGAAAGTCACTGAAGTCTTATTGAGAAAATGCCAAAAGATAACAAAGCAGAAAGATATTTTGCGAAATAAAGAAAGAAAGAATTCTAAAATAAGTAAGATACAGGAGAGCGAATACAAAATTATTAAGAGGTAGGTGAAACCCCAAAAAAAATACTGGCAGGAGTGCAAAAGAAATAACATGGGCGAGAATGCAAAATTTTAAAAAGTGGGAAGCGGTTGCAGATTCAATAGGGTTCAAAGGGATTTGACAAACCCCCTAAATTATTCCATCAATTTTCTTGCCAAAAAATGTTATTTTCTCTAGTCTTGCTTAAACTCAATATGATAGAACTACTTTATTACTGCTTATACGACCCCTCCCCCCATACAACCACTCACAGAAAACCCGGAGACAGACCAAAAAATATGTAAGTTGGAAAAAAAAACATGAAAGAATGCAAAAAATATATTACGTAAAAGGAAACAAAATGTAAGGGAGGGAAAAAAATATGATGGATTCAAAAATCCAGTATGAAGATTTTCTGTCCCTTTTATGAAAATGTCACAGCACTTATAGATGGAAAAATAAATAAAGGAGAGGGCTCATCAAATGACCTTTATCCTCCTAAAACGACAACTGAATTGAACAAAGCAAGTAAAGAATACATAGAAATAGATTTCTGTAACCTTTTTGCAACATTGTATTATTTTACAGATAAAGTTGCATCATATTGTATGAGATACATTTCTGTACAATTGTATCATTTCAGTTGCCATTGACAACATGGCATTTTTTGGCAAATAAAGGCATTAAATGGCCAAAATTTAAAAAAGCAAAAGTGTCAAGCCCAATCGTATACCCCAAGCAACCATTTAACAGCAGCAGTGCTGCCCGTCAAATCATATCCTAAGAGAAAACCTCGTCCTACCACTGGGAAAACTCGCTATTTATATATAGATCACACAGAGATGTTAATTCATTTACATATTTTAAAAATCTTTTTAAAGTTTATAAGACACATTCAGTGTCTTTTTGGTTTTATCAATTCAGATCGTCTAATCTCGAGGATGGTTTTAAGAAAGCTTGCACATTGCTTGACATTATTACCATCACTTAGTTTTGTTTTGAATTTCTGCTCTTCTGACAAGTAAGAAACCCCTTGCATTGACTCCTCTAGCCTTGTAAATAGAGTCGCTCTCTGTGCATTATAAAGAGGGCAGGTAAGAATGACATGTTTTTCATCTTCAACAGTTTCTCTATCAAGGTGACAATTTAGTACACCTAGACTATCACCACTGGGTGGTGTCCTTGGCTGGCCCCTAAGGATGGATATCAAAACAAAAGGTTACACATGAGTAGTGATCAGTCGCCACAAATCGCGAACTAGCAACTTTCTACTGTGGTACAGTCAAGAGAACAAAAGGCAGAGCCCTTTGGGTCTTCCTTGTTAAATTGGTCCCAAACGACATTATTTTAGCTATTCACTTTTTACTTTACTTTAATAAGAGGTGACAAATAATAAAAATATTTTAAGTTGGAAATATTTTATCTTGGTAAACACGACCTGCCAGGGCTCTTGGCCGGCTGCACCTACGGCTTAAAATGCCATCCGAAGCACTGGGCAACTATAAATAAACTATCTTGCCAAAACAAAAAAAAAGGCTGGGATTGAACCTGTGGCCCTTGGATTGGCAGTCCAACATGATATCAATGAGGCCACCGAATCTTGTTGACTTCTTCAATCTGTAAAAACAGACTCAAATTCATGATTTTCCGTAACTTTGTGTGGGATTGTACCTAATATTCCGAGAAAAATCTTATTATTTACTATTTGGCCATTTTTATCAATTACCCCCCAAATTTAGATACAACCCCAAAATTAATTTGATCTCCCCCTTGTCATGTCAACATGTGCATCCGTAATCATCTAATATATGTTAGCTAAGATAGCCCCAAGCGGCTGTGGATCACCCGAATGTCGTTAGAAACAAAATAAGAGCGCGAAAAAACAACTGAAGAAACTGTTTCGCTCTACCAACCTAATCCCTTTACAAATTTTCTACCATAGGCACTGGCTATGGAGCCATTCAATATCCAACATTTGCACATGTTACACTTTTTGGGTATGAACAATGCGTCCAGGCCATTTGTTTCTAGGCAAAGATTAAGTAAATTGTAAGCTATATGAGTCATGTTATTTGGTGAGGAAATACATCAGGTATTCATATAGAGATATTTGGAATTTCGTTTTTCGTCACATTTATGCCATATTGTGGCTAATTCGTGACTAGCCAGTTGTAAGTAGTGGAGGAAACCGGAGTACCCGGCGAAAACCACCGGCTAACACCAGGTCGTCAATGATTTACGTTCGCAACCTGGTAACAATGTAGTGGCGACCTTTGGCAACTCAGTCACAACAGTTGGCAATTCAGTGGAGGCAATTCAGTGGAGACGATTGGTGTTTCTGACATAAATTGCATTGTTCTTAAGATTTGTGAAAAAACGAAGTTAATGACCCCATGAATTAAAGTTGTTTTGAAGATCACAGTGCTATGTTCTTTACTTATGCAAAGCTTCAGATTTCTAAGTGTCGTAAGACCTTAAGTCAAAAGTGGTTGTTTTCTCGATATATACAACACTTTCAAAAGCTAAGGTAGACTTGCAACAGAGAGATAGACCAAAAATGTTTCCCTTTAAGATTAAAACAGATGATTGATCAAAAGTATGAACTTCGACAAACTTAGACCCATAGAATTCATTCTAACACTATACATTATGCAAATTTACAAGAAATACATTTTCTGTTACTGTTCAAAGGTGAATTATTTCTGGTAAAGGTATGTGATTTGCTAAGTGAAAGGGCAGATGAGTCAAAATAAAAAAAAATTTCTTATGCATTTAACTATACTTTGTTGAAAAGAAATACATAAAGACACATATTGTTGCATAGTTTATTGATAACATACCTGAAAAATTACAAATTACATGTACAATCATTAAAAGTTCACATTTGAACAGTTACAGAAAATAAGATGACTTCCAGTGCATAAGTAATGTATTTCTTGTAAATTGGCATAATGTATAGTCTGTGCTAGAATGAATTCTATGGGTCTAAGTTTGTGGAAGTTCATACTTTTGCTCAATCATCTGTTGGACAGGAGTTGCTTTTGTCAACAAAAGTGACTTCTGTCTCGACAAACTTGCTTTTGTCAACCAAAGAGTATATGTTACATAGGCCGCATAGCTTTCTGGACTTAGAGACTTATTCGGTTTGGGTGCGCGAGCACATGCATCATCATCATACTCACCCAGGTTTGGGTCTCGTTGAGTTCTGTAGTTGGATTCTCTCATACCTGACGTGTAGTTGTTTGATGGCGCTGTATTCGTCTTGGGTGGAGTTCTGTCGCCTGATGAAGGTTCGTCAGTGTTGGCACCACTAGGGCCTACACTCAGCAAGGTGGAGACTGTGTCATCTTCGTACCACCAACTTGACATGACTGACATGTCTAGATTCGCGCTGGATAGGTCGAGAGGGACATGTTGTACATGACCATTCTCATTTCTGCGCGCCGTATTGCTGCCTATTCCCGTTTGTGGTCATCTTGCGTATCCCTGACGGTCCCCGTCGCTGCCCATTGTAGTTACGGGCGCTTACTATGACTTGCCGGCCTCGGGGAGAAAAAAGCAACACAGTGGTTTGTTGCGTGTAGAGGTCCAGCGTGGCCGCCACATTGCCTGTCATTATGCGGTCGTCTGACCACGTCGGGGGGCCAGCCCTGGGTGCTGGAGCCCTCCTTTGCCGTGCGCGCCGCCTGTACTGCGCCTTTGTTCTGCGGCCCAGTAGCACCAGGCTGGCATGTGGGTAACCTGCCCGGGTAACCTGTATATACCTTCATGATGAGGTGGGTGAAGACGTAAATAAAGTTAACATACACTCACCTAGGTTGTCTTTCACAATATTCTCATATCCTCATCCGACTCCAATAAAAGAAACGTATGCTCCTTAAAACGTTATAGCTTGAAGTGCATATATACAATAGTAGGTGTCTCTGAAATCAGCATACTTACTGTGGATTACACGATTATCCCTGTTTTATTCCCTTTGAAACTATCGTTCTCCAAACGGTAATCAATCCTCCTATTACAACAGGAAACGAAACTGTTTTCAGACTACTAGTATATGAAAGAGAAATCCAATGAAATATCTCGGCACAATTATAAAATGTACACTAAGGTGAGATCGTATAAAGCACCAGTTAAAACAATGCAGGATAATGACAATAAAAACAAAAGAAACATACGATGGACCAAGTGTGGAAGAGCAAATAAAAACCTTTTTTTCATAACCGTCTTTGTGGAGGATAAGGAACTTTATTTTTCCCGACCACTCCAGAGGTAGGATAAATAAATCATTTGTTACCCTCCCTCTAGAGAGGGACGGTAAAGGGTTGAATGAAAAGTGATCAGGTCCTCTGGTCGTGAATAGGTTAGAGCTCCTTAATGTTATTCATTTAACCCTTTGCCAACCAGAATTAGTTGAGGGTTATTTTATTAACCCATTCATGGCAAATGCACCTTAATATCATTCATTTAACCTTTTGCAACCCTGGATATGTCAAAGGTTATCCAATTAACCTCTTCACGGCCAGAGGACCTTATCACTTTTCATATAACCCTTTGCCACCCAGAATTAGTTATGGGTTATTCTATTAACCCATTCATGGCCAGCGCACCTTAGCATTCATTTAACTCTTTGCCACCCACCATTACTTAAGGATTATCTTATCATTTTATTAAACAAATGTATGCGTTCCATTGGAAAATGTTATAAACTTGATTTATGGAAATGAAAGTTAAAATGAATTAAAGAAAAGATGATGTTTTCACACACACACACACACACACACACACACACACACACACACACTATTTCATGAATGTATTATGTGAAGCATGAAGGAAAGTACGTATTATTTTCATCAGAATATGGTTTATTAACCCATCCATAGCCAGCAAACCTGAAGATCACTCATTTAACCCTGAGCGATGCCGATGGCTCAGTAGGGGTTCCAATGTTTTGAGTGGCTAAGGCAGTTTGATTGTGTTTTGTTTTTAAAAAGTGCTTCAAAAATCAGGTACGCTCAAGTAGAGAAAGATGACAAAAAGTAAATACAGAAGAAAGACATTGCAAAATATGTTTAAATGAATAAATCAGAGAGAGAGAGAATTCAAAAAAGAAAAAAATGCAAACATAAAGAGGTGAGAAAGCAAAGAAATGAGATAAAGATAGGATACAATATATATACAATAAGCAGTATATAGTATATCTCTTGCAAAAAGAAAGTGAATGTGATAAACAGGAGAGAATTCATTGGTCAGTATGTCAAAGAGAGAGAGAGAGAGAGAGATTAGATAAACTGTTGGACAAAATTATAGATTGGAGAGAAAATGGTCCAAAAAATCTAAAATATATGGAGGATGCAAATTGAGAAATAATGCAAGAGAAAAAAGAAAGCATATGCGATAAACAGGAGAGAATGCAAGAGTCAATATGTTAGAGAGCGAGAGAGAGACAGACAGAGAGAGAGAGAGATGCAGAAAAAGAAACAGGAGAACACAGCGACAAGGGTGAAAAGATTGATGCAGGAATGGGAATTTGTAGATTTTTGTAACCTTTTTGCAACATTTTATTATTCTATAAATACAGTTGTATCATATTGTATGAATACATTTTTGTAACAATTGTATCATTTCAGTTGCGACTGGCAACGTTCGATCAAATGTTGCATCAAATGCCCAAAATTCGAAAAAGCAAAAGTGTTGGCCACAATCGTAGACCCCAGGCAACCATTTATCGGCAGCAGTGCAGCCTGGCAAAGCATATCCTACGAGAAAACTGCGCACAACAGTCCCAGAACTCGGTATTAATATATATATATAATAATAATAAAAATAATAATAATAATGATCCATATATTGATACGGAGTTCGGGGGATGGTTTGCTCTCTTAAGTATGTATTATTTTCATCAGAATATGATTTATCATCCTATTTATAGCCAGCGCACCTTAAGATCACTCATTTAACCCTGAGTGATGGCAATGGTTCATTAAGGGTTCTAATGTTTTGAGTGGATAAGGTAGTTTGATTGAGTTTTATTCTCTGTTTTATTCCCGCACATGATTGAGTATGACTTGGTATGCAAACCCATGCAGTGCACGGGGGCCTGCTAGTAATAATAATAATAGTAATAATATATATATATATATATATATATATATATATATATATATATATATATATATATATATATATATATATATATATATTATATATATATGTGTCTGTGTGTGTGTGTGTGTATACCGGTACACTTATCTTGTTTATCTTCTTTTGGGATTTCTGGACCGTTGTGAACTTTAAAGGGGAACTTGGGGAAGAACAAATCATAGGTCTATATGTTAGTTCATGGACATAGCTTAACATCTGTCATATACAGCCCTAGAGCTCCACACAAGGAGAAATCTAAAATTGCAATTAGTGAAAAGCACCTCCCCTGAGTCATGGCCGCCGCCATTTTGAACTATTCTACAACTCTTGCTGCTGTGGTCAGTGTCATTGGATGGCAAGCAGCTTAGTGATGTATTAGGTTCCAGTGGCTCTGTCTAGAAGGTAGATATTTCACTGCTCTGAATCACATTCAAGATGTTTAGGTATGCAAATCCCTACGACTTTGAACCAATACTAAAGGAAATGAAGATGATTAATGTTCCCAGTACTGGTAGACACTTCCTGTGTTTACTAACTTGTGTCTCATGGGGTCTAGATGTGTAATGCCAATTGGACAAAGTCAATTACCCTATGCGTGTCCCTCTCCTTTACTTCCTTTTGTTATTACCCAAGGGACCTAGACATAAGACAAAACACCAGTTGTTAGACAACTAACAAAATCCTGAACAGTCTATTTTCAGTGGATAAATAAAGACCATGTTGAGCTACCTATGAAAATTGCCATAAAAGGTTTTTTGGATTAAAAGGCCATTCAGCCTGAAAGTTAGCTGTTAGGGTTGCTAAAGTCTGTACATCAGATCAAAATAATGAAGAGTATGATTATTAAACATAAGTCATTAAGAGAAGGTTGGTAATGAGTAAATGAAAATATCATTGATTCTCTCTTAAATAAAAGAAAGGGTCACTTGCAATTTGAGATATTTTGATTTCAACCTTCCTCTATATTGCAGTATTGTTTAAATATGTATTTCTTATTAGTGAAATTGGGGTCATGACTGACTATAACCTTAGCTGTTTCAATTTTGTAAGATAGGGAATGATATTTACCCTTCTCATGCTGGCTTAATATCAAACATTTAATGCATATATCTGTGCTTATATTCGTAAAGCAACTGAATGAATGTAAATCATGTTGAGACTGGTAAAGTTATACCAATAAAGTAAATGAATCCTGAAATTGATAGATTGCAAGAACATTTCTGGTTTAAATAAGAGATTTATGAAAATTGGCTACCAGATATTATATCCTTGAAAAATGTAAGATTAGATGCAATAAGAGTAGCATGGAGCATGACAAAAGGTGTACCAATTGTGACTGTTTCTTTTTTTTTGAGGAAGTGTGAGAGACCATCATAACACACCTATTTCACAAGTACCCAAACCTTCTAAAATCATTAGGAGTTAAATAATTCCTGTCCAGATTTACCTACTCAGGTACTTAAGATCATTATACCAACTCAACTTTAAAGCCTATTGTTTCAAAAGGGCAAGTTACACTTCAATATTATCCCAGTAGATGGTTTGCTAAGAAATGATTTGGCTATTATCACAAAAGTCTTAATTCAAATAGGAAAAGGTCTTTTAGATAATAACTCAACCATTGTGTATTTACACGGACATATACATATATATATATATATATATATATATATATATATATATATATATATATATATATATATATATATATATATATATATATATACATATATATATATATATATATATATATATATATATATATATGTATATATATATATATATATTTATATATATATATATATATATATATATATATATATATATATATATATATATATATATATATATATATATATATATATATATATATATACATATTCCTTGGTTAGCAGTTGATACTGTAGAGTAGAAAGCAAAAACACTTGGCACAGCATCCCTCTTCAGAACCTTGTTAACTGTACTCTGAAGTAAACCTGACTACAGTGTGTGATTCCTGACATAATCCTCGTCAGTGAAGTGGTCTGAACATATATATGCATACTTCAGAACAGGTGGGTTTTAAAGGTTTCATGGATGCTAACCACTGTGTTTGTCTGAATTTACTATTAGGAAATCTATGAAAGCTTTCTCCACTACCGTGTCTTTTTTACAGCCAATTGCCGCACATGATTTCACCATTTTCTTGTTTGATATACGTTTTTATGCAACTTGTGCAGAGAGCTCTTGTGAGGAGCTCTGCTGTTATGATACACTGCCCATAGGTAGCTTGGAGACAAGATGTGATCCCTGCCACCCAATGTGTCACAGCTGGTAGCACTTGAAAAACATGGCCGCAGCCAGTGGCTGCCAGAGGCTGTCCAGGAGGATGGCAATACGCAAAAATCTCCCCTCATGGGATCACTGAGAGAAAAAGAGTGGCAGCATCCTGTTCTTGAAGTGAATTACTTTTATATAAGCTGATATGTATGTGAGCCTTTAGGGCCCCTTAATTTTAGAAACGTTTTCCTGTTTGCTACAGAGAAGTCGGATCAGCATGAACACATGTTTGTAAAATATCGGATGTGTAAACAATTAATTTCTTCGTATTACTATGTAACGTCGCATATTTCATGGATGCCATTGTCGCCTTTATCATCAAATGCAGTAGCGGTACTTAAGTTAGTTTGCTTTTATAGAATATAGATGGCGTTAGTTATCGACAGGAAAGAATAATTAGTTTCTGACTCCCCCTTCAGACGGCAGCAGCAGACATGGCTTCTGGAGTTGGTATCGCGCACTCGAAACACCATTGAAAGAGAGTTCATGTGCTTATGTCATGTCAGTAGAAAATAGGATACTGCAAACAGCGAAAGGTATCACATCTTTCTAATCAGCAAAGAATACGAAATATCAAATGGAAGGAGATTGTATTTATCCAATATGCAGATAAAAATAGTAAAAGAGAACGACTAAAAAGAAAAAAGAAATCAACCAGGAAGTGAAAAAACATGCAGAACAATAAGAACTTACGCACGATGTGGTGTTTAAGGGGAGCGCTGTCACCAGAGAATAGTTTCATTAGGAACTAGTTAATGTAAGATGATTCTTTGTGGATTTTTGAAAGGGATTTTCTGTCACAAATTTACCATCTAAGAAACTATAACTACAGAAAATTCTGATTCGGTTAAAAGTGACTTCAAATTCTCAATTTACAATGCAAGTATGTACTTCCATAGTATACCCATCTGTCATATATGTGTTCATTTTCAATAATCTATACATACATTTTTTATCAATTTATTCATTTATTTATATTTGTTAATCTATCATTCATGTTATGTACATTAATATGAACTGTCATTGGCATCATTTATTTGTTCATTGACTTACGTTTTAATTTAGCATTTCTTTAAAATAACTTATTACTAATTACACAAGTGTGTAATCGGATTTCTATTTCACATCTATATAAACATGCCATACACCGTTTATAAGAATGTAATTAATGTGAGAAAATGTAATTAATGACCTAAATGTGCGGGTAGACCGGGTATTTTATATTACTGCTTGGGCCTTAGAAGACCAACACATGGAATGGAAACCAGCCGGTCAACCTGAACATGCTAGCCTCAACCAGTGTCAATTAATAGTCGCTAATAGGTGCTCTGGGCACCCCCAGCAGGTGGTGGAGATAAGGTTTCTCTGTAATGTAATCGATGCGGGAGCCCTGATTGGTTCTTGTTCCCACGTGACCTCGTGCTGCTGCCTTATCTGCTAGTCCTGGCATGAGGCTAGCATGTAACTATAGGGCATATAGTAATTGGTCTCTCGTTACATATCCATTCTTTTCTTAATCCAAGCTTGGGCATAGAAAAGACTACGTGCCCGCGACGTTTTGGCTGAATATTGCATTCATAAGCACCTCAGAAGCCATGAATATGGGTGCCTCAATATCTCGCGGGGAAAGAAAGGTGGGCTTTTGTAGTATGTGATTATTGCTGGCAGGCGACCGGTCGACTCGTACAGGAACTAATTATCTGTACTGTATCACAGCAGACATGCTATCTTTATGTACAAATACTAATATAGAACAATCTGCACAAAACAAATAACCTTAAGTAGAATTACAAATAAAGGATAATCAACACAAAGCAACTGTACTAGATGGAGTTATTACTCTGTTTCAAACATACGACTTATTCTTTCCTCATCATAAACAGATATGATGTCCTTTATGCATATGTTATACGTAATAATTCCCCACATCAGTCCTATCTTTTATCTAAACTTTTCAATTTCACCATCATATTCGTCAGCTCTCATTTCTTTATACAATAGTCTGAGAGTGTCTGTAAACCTCCTGCTACTACAACCTCGTCTCTGCTGTTTCAGCTGACATTCCACTCGCACAATTGCGTGCCTCAATCGCAGGCCTTAATAATTGATATGTGTGTGCTTATTTTATGGCTATTTGATGTTGGTCAGTCTGACCTCGCATGTTGTACATGACCTTAAGGCACCTGTGGTCCTGGCTGGCTGAACCAACAGCTCATGGTAATATCGCCGGCCTCCAGGCAAGGCAAGCTTCCATTGCCAGGGGCGGCCATCTTACATACACCTTCCTGTCATTTATCTTCTCTGTCAAACACCTGAGTGGATTTACATAAATGATTGTGAAGCATGACATTACATCTACCTGCAAAAACCGGAGGCGAATTCTGGGTGTCATTAGTAATATACTACCTATACTTACTTACTACTTCTTCTACTACTACTACTACTACTACTACTACTACTACTACTACTACTACTACTACTACTACTACTACTACTACTACTACTACTACTACTACTGGTCAGTAACTTCTACTTCTATCACTACTAACTACTGCTGCTGCTAATGATGATGATGCAGTCTATGATGATCATAATGATGATGATGATGATAATGATGATGGTAATAATAATAATAATAATAATAATAATAATGATGACGATGATAATGATAATAATGATAATAACAATAATGATAGTAATAGTACTATTTATAATAATGATTAAAATAATAATAATGATTATAATAATGATTATTATAATGATTATTATAATGATAATACAAAATAAAAACAACAATGATAATAAAGATGATGATGCTAATAATAATAATAATAATAATAATAATAATAATAATGATAATAATAATAACAATAATAATAATCAATTATTATCATAGTAATAATAATAATAATAATAATACTAATAATGATAATAATAATAATGATAATAATAATAATAAAAATAACAATAATGATAATAGAAACAGTTATGATGATGATGAGAGAACACTTGACCCATGTATTTCTGTGGCGCTTACATAGTTCGAAAAATATGCTTGTATCTTGATAACAAAGACATATTTGGCAAATGTTCCTTAATTTGGATTTTATCAATCCTGTTCAAATAGTTATCAAATATTACTCGTATTAATATTTCATCTTCAAAGTTACTCCTGAGAAGGTGCACTTCAGATACAAACGGATTAAAAGTGTAAAGTTATGTACTAGGCTGTTCAAGGAAAATGCCACTTTTCTTCTAGGGCACTGCAAAGGGACAACCATATTTATGAAGACCTCTCTTCCCGGCCTCTCTTTTGAACTACTTTACATGCCCCTATGATGTTAGCGTACTTTGTAGCAAAATACAATTGCTTTCCAACTGTAAGGGCCAGAGAGACAGCATCAGCTGGTAATACAGCAGCTGCGTGTTTTTGCATTGATTATGGGTTAGGTATTCAGTGGTGCTATTGGATTCCATGGTATCAAATTCGTCCTTTAGGCTAATAGAGAAAGAGTTATTTGGTTTGTAGAGTGTGTTCACTGAACCTTATAATGTGTGCAAGTACATTCAGAGTATTGTGTCCTCGCCAGATGACTTTCTTGGTAGGGGGGGGGGGGTCTGCTACTAAGTTTTGCCGGAGATGAGCTTTTACTCGCCTGACATATGAGCTGAGGAGAGTAAGATTATCGGGGCTTTGGGCCCACCTCAGCCATAACAGTACACTGAGCCCACCTCTGGACCCACCTCAGCCATAACAGTACACTGAGCCCACCTCTGGACCCACCTCAGCCATAACAGTACACTGAGCCCACCTCTGGACCCACCTCAGCCATAACAGTACACTGAGCCCACCTCTGGACCCTCCTCATCCATAACAGTACACTGAGCCCACCTCTGGACCCACCTCAGCCATAACAGTACACTGAGCCCACCTCTGGACCCACCTCAGCCATAACAGTACACTGAGCCCACCTCTGGACCCTCCTCAGCCATAACAGTACACTGAGCCCGCCTCTGGACCCACCTCAGCCATAACAGTACACTGAGCCCACCTCTGGACCCACCTCAGCCATAACAGTACACTGAGCCCACCTCTGGACCCACCTAAGCCATAACAGTACACTGAGCCCACCTCTGGACCCACCTAAGCCATAACAGTACACTGAGCCCACCTCTGGACCCACCTCAGCCATAACAGTACACTGAGCCCACCTCTGGACCCTCCTCAGCCATAACAGTACACTGAGCCCGCCTCTGGACCCACCTCAGCCATAACAGTACACTGAGCCCACCTCTGGACCCACCTCAGCCATAACAGTACACTGAGCCCACCTCTGGACCCACCTCAGCCATAACAGTACACTGAGCCCACCTCTGGACCCTCCTCAGCCATAACAGTACACTGAGCCCGCCTCTGGACCCACCTCAGCCATAACAGTACACTGAGCCCACCTCTGGACCCACCTCAGCCATAACAGTACACTGAGCCCACCTCTGGACCCACCTCAGCCATAACAGTACACTGAGCCCACCTCTGGACCCACCTCAGCCATAACAGTACACTGAGCCCACCTCTGGACCCACCTCAGCCATAACAGTACACTGAGCCCACCTCTGGACCCACCTCAGCCATAACAGTACACTGAGCCCACCTCTGGACCCTCCTCAGCCATAACAGTACACTGAGCCCGCCTCTGGACCCACCTCAGCCATAACAGTACACTGAGCCCACCTCTGGACCCACCTCAGCCATAACAGTACACTGAGCCCACCTCTGGACCCACCTCAGCCATAACAGTACACTGAGCCCACCTCTGGACCCTCCTCAGCCATAACAGTACACTGAGCCCACCTCTGGACCCACCTCAGCCATAACAGTACACTGAGCCCACCTCTGGACCCACCTCAGCCATAACAGTACACTGAGCCCACCTCTGGACCCACCTCAGCCATAACAGTACACTGAGCCCACCTCTGGACCCACCTCAGCCATAACAGTACACTGAGCCCACCTCTGGACCCACCTCAGCAATAACAGTACACTGAGCCCACCTCTGGACCCACCTCAGCCATAACAGTACACTGAGCCCACCTCTGGACCCACCTCAGCCATAACAGTACACTGAGCCCACCTCTGGACCCACCTCAGCCATAACAGTACACTGAGCCCACCTCTGGACCCACCTAAGCCATAACAGTACACTGAGCCCACCTCTGGACCCACCTCAGCCATAACAGTACACTGAGCCCACCTCTGGACCCACCTCAGCCATAACAGTACACTGAGCCCACCTCTGGACCCACATCAGCCATAACAGTACACTGAGCCCACCTCTGGACCCACCTCAGCCATAACAGTACACTGAGCCCACCTCTGGACCCACCTCAGCAATAACAGTACACTGAGCCCACCTCTGGACCCACCTCAGCCATAACAGTACACTGAGCCCACCTCTGGACCCACCTCAGCCATAACAGTACACTGAGCCCACCTCTGGACCCACATCAGCCATAACAGTACACTGAGCCCACCTCTGGACCCACCTCAGCCATAACAGTACACTGAGCCCACCTCTGGACCCACCTCAGCCATAACAGTACACTGAGCCCACCTCTGGACCCTCCTCAGCCATAACAGTACACTGAGCCCACCTCTGGACCCACCTCAGCCATAACAGTACACTGAGCCCACCTCTGGACCCACCTCAGCCATAACAGTACACTGAGCCCACCTCTGGACCCACCTCAGCCATAACAGTACACTGAGCCCACCTCTGGACCCACCTCAGCCATAACAGTACACTGAGCCCACCTCTGGACCCACATCAGCCATGACAGTACACTGAGCCCACCTCTGGACCCACCTCAGCCATAACAGTACACTGAGCCCACCTCTGGACCCACCTCAGCCATAACAGTACACTGAGCCCACCTCTGGACCCACCTCAGCCATAACAGTACACTGAGCCCACCTCTGGTCCCACCTCAGCCATAACAGTACACTGAGCCCACCTCTGGACCCACCTCAGCCATAACAGTACACTGAGCCCACCTCAGCCATAACAGTACACTGAGCCCACCTCTCGACCCACCTCAGCCATAACAGTACACTGAGCCCACCTCTGGACCCACCTCAGCCATAACAGTACACTGAGCCCACCTCTGGACCCACCTCAGCCATAACAGTACACTGAGCCCACCTCTGGACCCACCTCAGCCATAACAGTACACTGAGCCCACCTCTGGACCCACCTCAGCCATAACAGTACACTGAGCCCACCTCTGGACCCACCTCAGCCATAACAGTACACTGAGCCCACCTCTGGACCCACCTCAGCCATAACAGTACACTGAGCCCACCTCTGGACCCACCTCAGCCATAACAGTACACTGAGCCCACCTCTGGACCCACCTCAGCCATAACAGTACACTGAGCCCACCTCTGGACCCACCTCAGCCATAACAGTACACTGGGCCCACCTCTGGACCCACCTCATCCATAACAGTACACTGAGCCCACCTCTGGACCCACCTCAGCCATAACAGTACACTGAGCCCACCTCTGGACCCACCTCATCCATAACAGTACACTGAGCCCACCTCTGGACCCACCTCAGCCATAACAGTACACTGAGCCCACCTCAGCCATAACAGTACACTGAGCCCACCTCTGGACCCACCTCAGCCATAACAGTACACTGAGCCCACCTCTGGACCCACCTCAGCAATAACAGTACACTGAGCCAACCTCTGGACCCACCTCAGCCATAACAGTACACTGAGCCCACCTCTGGACCCACCTCAGCCATAACAGTACACTGAGCCCACCTCTGGGCCCACCTCAGCCATAACAGTACACTGAGCCCACCTCTGGACCCACCTCAGCCATAACAGTACACTGAGCCCACCTCTGGACCCTCCTCAGCCATAACAGTACACTGAGCCCACCTCTGGACCCACCTCAGCAATAACAGTACACTGAGCCCACCTCTGGACCCACCTCAGCAATAACAGTACACTGAGCCCACCTCTGGACCCACCTCAGCCATAACAGTACACTGAGCCCACCTCTGGACCCACCTCAGCCATAACAGTACACTGAGCCCACCTCTGGACCCTCCTCAGCCATAACAGTACACTGAGCCCACCTCTGGACCCACCTCAGCCATAACAGTACACTGAGCCCACCTCTGGACCCACCTCAGCCATAACAGTACACTGAGCCCACCTCTGGACCCACCTCAGCCATAACAGTACACTGAGCCCACCTCTGGACCCACCTCAGCCATAACAGTACACTGAGCCCACCTCTGGACCCACCTCAGCCATAACAGTACACTGAGCCCACCTCTGGACCCACCTCAGCCATAACAGTACACTGAGCCCACCTCTGGACCCACCTCAGCCATAACAGTACACTGAGCCCACCTCTGGACCCACCTCAGCCATAACAGTACACTGAGCCCACCTCTGGACCCACCTCAGCCATAACAGTACACTGAGCCCACCTCTGGACCCACCTCAGCCATAACAGTACACTGAGCCCACCTCTGGACCCACCTCAGCCATAACAGTACACTGAGCCCACCTCTGGACCCACCTCAGCCATAACAGTACACTGAGCCCACCTCTGGACCCACCTCAGCAATAACAGTACACTGAGCCCACCTCTGGACCCACCTCAGCCATAACAGTACACTGAGCCCACCTCTGGACCCTCCTCAGCCATAACAGTACACTGAGCCCACCTCTGGACCCACCTCAGCAATAACAGTACACTGAGCCCACCTCTGGACCCACCTCAGCAATAACAGTACACTGAGCCCACCTCTGGACCCACCTCAGCCATAACAGTACACTGAGCCCACCTCTGGACCCACCTCAGCCATAACAGTACACTGAGCCCACCTCTGGACCCTCCTCAGCCATAACAGTACACTGAGCCCACCTCTGGACCCACCTCAGCCATAACAGTACACTGAGCCCACCTCTGGACCCACCTCAGCCATAACAGTACACTGAGCCCACCTCTGGACCCACCTCAGCAATAACAGTACACTGAGCCCACCTCTGGACCCACCTCAGCCATAACAGTACACTGAGCCCACCTCTGGACCCACCTCAGCCATAACAGTACACTGAGCCCACCTCTGGACCCACCTCAGCCATAACAGTACACTGAGCCCACCTCTGGACCCACCTCAGCCATAACAGTACACTGAGCCCACCTCTGGACCCACCTCAGCCATAACAGTACACTGAGCCCACCTCTGGACCCACCTCAGCCATAACAGTACACTGAGCCCACCTCTGGACCCACATCAGCCATAACAGTACACTGAGCCCACCTCTGGACCCACCTCAGCCATAACAGTACACTGAGCCCACCTCTGGACCCTCCTCAGCCATAACAGTACACTGAGCCCACCTCTGGACCCACCTCAGCCATAACAGTACACTGAGCCCACCTCTGGACCCACATCAGCCATAACAGTACACTGAGCCCACCTCTGGACCCACATCAGCCATAACAGTACACTGAGCCCACCTCTGGACCCTCCTCAGCCATAACAGTACACTGAGCCCACCTCTGGACCCACCTCAGCCATAACAGTACACTGAGCCCACCTCTGGACCCACCTCAGCCATAACAGTACACTGAGCCCACCTCTGGACCCACCTCAGCCATAACAGTACACTGAGCCCACCTCTGGACCCACCTCAGCCATAACAGTACACTGAGCCCACCTCTGGACCCACCTCAGCCATAACAGTACACTGAGCCCACCTCTGGACCCACCTCAGCCATAACAGTACACTGAGCCCACCTCTGGACCCACCTCAGCCATAACAGTACACTGAGCCCACCTCAGCCATAACAGTACACTGAGCCCACCTCTGGACCCACCTCAGCCATAACAGTACACTGAGCCCACCTCAGCCATAACAGTACACTGAGCCCACCTCAGCCATAACAGTACACTGAGTCCACCTCTGGACCCTCCTCAGCCATAACAGTACACTGAGCCCACCTCTGGACCCACCTCAGCCATAACAGTACACTGAGCCCACCTCTGGACCCACCTCAGCCATAACAGTACACTGAGCCCACCTCTGGACCCACCTCAGCCATAACAGTACACTGAGCCCACCTCTGGACCCACCTCAGCCATAACAGTACACTGAGCCCACCTCTGGACCCACCTCAGCAATAACAGTACACTGAGCCCACCTCTGGACCCTCCTCAGCCATAATAGTACACTGAGCCCACCTCTGGACCCACCTCAGCCATAACAGTACACTGAGCCCACCTCTGGACCCACCTCAGCCATAACAGTACACTGAGCCCACCTCTGGACCCACCTCAGCCATAACAGTACACTGAGCCCACCTCTGGACCCACCTCAGCCATAACAGTACACTGAGCCCACCTCTGGACCCTCCTCAGCCATAACAGTACACTGAGCCCACCTCTGGACCCACCTCAGCCATAACAGTACACTGAGCCCACCTCTGGACCCACCTCAGCCATAACAGTACACTGAGCCCACCTCTGGGGTTTCACTAGGTATTATTTTCCCATGGATCTATATTACTTTTGACAATTATCGAGAAAATGAGGGATCTTACAAACAGAAACTATTTGAACGAAGGTTGTTTGTTATATTATGTTTGGCATTTCTTCTTCAGGTATTTCTCTAAGTTTAGTCATTTTTAAGATTTCACCAATATTGTCAGGCTGTTTAAGGCCGCTGCGGGTGGGAAATAGAATATCGTGTTGATTTCTTGATCAAGGGAGGCCTAATGTTGGCTCTTTGAACCAGCCTTTAGACGACGGTTGCTTGATTCATTGGTTCCCAGATCCTCCCAAGACCAATTTTACAGGGTCGGGAGGGAGGTTACTAACAAAAAAGTGGATTTTCTTTTTCTTTTTTTACCACACAGAAATCTAAGTAAGTAAAAAGTCGGGATGGAGGTGAAAAAATAAAGTGACTTTTTGGCTTGTACTAAAATACATACGTGAACCATATTTTTGAATATTAAAAGAATGCTTTTTTAATAATAACATTCATTTCAACAACACTGTATTGCATTGCTATTGTAATGTTATGTTGCTCTGGTAATAATGTTCTTGTAATTGTGTAGTTTCATTAGCATCCATGGTAAATTTATTGTAGGTTTGGTGTACCTACAGAGCACAAAATAAAGTGGGGGATTACATTTATTTTCCCGTCGGGAAATTATTTGATTATGAAATGATTATTTTCCCTTTCCCACTTTGATCGGTGGATCCGGGAAGCAATAAATCAGGTAACCGTACGCGTCGCCTTACTGAATGTAGCTAGGGATGCCTAGGAACTACTAATCATATTCAATTTGCAGGCTTGATTTGGTAAGGGGTTACCATTCTAGGTGGACGGCCAGGTGGCTAGCCTTCCACCATATATAGTACTGTGAAGTCAAAGCATGTAGTTTATATTTAGCAGCTGGTAGGTCATTAGTAGTCTAGTCTCCTCCCAAACAACATCATTAATTGCATTGCTCTGATCATGATGGGATTCACTGGGGGCCATCATGGCATTTTAATGAGCATGTAATGCCTGTCATGGTGGCCACAGTCATACAATGGCTCTGTGGTCACACACCAGCTGGAGGCTATAGAGACAGCCAGTGAATGGAAACCTCGTTCTCAGTCAGTGCTGCCATCTATAGGTAAAAGGGGAAACTAAACCCCATCTCACCATCTCTTATCTCCCCCCCCCCCCCCCCCACACACACACACACAAGGGTATAGAAGATGAGATTGTTGATTTCAAAGCTTATTAATTCAATAAAGGGATGATTAAATTAAATGAATAAGCAGATGAATGGATAAATAAATAGGCACATAGATAACAATAGAGATAGACAGCAAAACCACAATAATCACCACCACCAGTTTTCTGCCCTCAGGTCAATGGAGTCATGATAATGTCACACATACTATTGTCAGTCCATCAGCAGTCCTACTTGTGGTTTGCAACCACTAGCCTGCACTTGGCTTTTTATGAGATCACCTAGAAAGCAAAACAGAGCACGGGTAAGAGTCATTGTAAACATTTATCCTCAGATGTCCCTCAGAGAACACGAGTGTATTTTGTCTGCTCCTAGATATCACCCTACTAAAGGATCAGAGGGCCTGCCTGCCTGCCCTATAGTCAGATGGTCTAGGATGTTGCCTTCGACTGTTCAGTCTCTCACAACTGCACGAGTTTGAATCAGGTTTTGGGAATGTGAGAAGGTTGTCAGTGACTTGGAGAAGAAGGTAGTTGTGCCTGCATGGTTACTAGGATTTCTTCTGGAGCGCACCATTGACAACTGGTAATGATTTAGTATGCAAACATGGCAGAAAAAGTTAAGATAAACGCATTTCCTAAGTCGAGAAAGTCCTAGTTGTGTGGGAGTCTTAAACAAAGGAAGCCTATGCTGGTCCTACTAGCCTACTAGACTTCACCACACGCCACTGTAGCTTAGATGCCTGGTTAGTAAAGGAGGCCTTTGCTGACCAAGTCAGCTGTCCTGGTCCTACTAGCCTACTAGACTTCACCACACGCCACTATAGCTTAGATGCCTGGTTAGTAAAGGAGGCCTTTGCTGACCAAGTCAGCTGTCCTGGTCCTACTAGCCTACTAGACTTCACCGCACGCCACTATAGCTTAGATGCCTGGTTAGTAAAGGAGGCCTTTGCTGACCAAGTCAGCTGTCCTGGTCCTCACAGGGGGAAAGGCTGTCCGCCTGGCAAGGCCAGTAATCGAGCGAAATTAGCATATCACGCCAATATTCGAGCAAACCATGTGGTTGAGTGGAATTTACTGTCATATTTTCTTGGAAATTCCTAGTAAGCACAACATTTCCTCATTATTTGATAAGACCTCCAGTTAGACAAGTATCTTAACCTGCTACAGTCAAGTTTTAAGTGTCAAGCTTATGAGATAAAGGAGTATACTAGAGCGATTTCATGTGATGTAGTACCCTCAAATGCTGACATGTGCTACTTTAAATACTTCTTAACCCATAAGTATTAGTACTACAAAGTTTTAGTAATTTTTAGGGTAATCGTAAGAGTCTTTTCTCATTACCTACCAATTATGGTGTCTTTCCATGAATGATAAATAGATACAAATATTACAAAATGTTTTAGTTCCTATTGCTATCTGGTGAGTTTCACTGTACGCCCACTCTTCGAGCGTGTACGCCTACTCTTCGAGCACATTTCAGCAACTGTACGCCCACACCTCGAGCAAGTGACTCACATCTAAGTAAAGTTTTGTCCATTTACCACTATCTAACTTCAACAAAATATGTTTCAGGTGTCGGTAAACATGACAGAGTACAAGTGCTACAGTTGTGATGCTGAGAGTCCTGATCCAGCTGTGATACTGGCACATACTATCACTCACCATCCAGACAAGCCTCTGTCAATAAGAGTTAAATGTGTACATCATAGCAGAGTTGCCTTCCGTTCATTACAATATCGACACATCCCCAGAAAAATTGAGGAGAGACATCAAGCAATATGGATTTCACCCAACAGTTTGAAAGGTCACACTTCAAAAAGTCTCTTGTGTGACATCTCATGTGGCGCTTGAAGTTGAACTTCCTGTTTGTTTCAAATGCACATTCACTACATTTTAGTCTTTTCTCCCTTGGCTTCTTCTTTAAAGGGGTACTGTATGCAAGTGGTGGCATCAAGTTGGATGCCGAGGCTGATGGTAAGGTATCATCATGAGAGACAGTCTCTGTACTTGGTCCTGAGACATCATTAGAATTTAGAACTGAGTCATAATCATCCTCAAAGAGAAAGGATCCCTCGAGTGGCTCGAATGGGGCTATGATGATCTCGGAGTTCATTTCAGCTTCAAAAAATGAAATCAACTTATAGAAAAATCATCATAAAAACAAAAGTGTTTTTACACCATATATCAGATATACTGGAAATTTTAGTTAAGTGTTTCCTGGATATTGCTTTTCAAAACATATGCTGTGAGAAGGCTGTATTAACGATCAACCTGTAAGTCATTGAATTATATAAGGGTTTGATTATCAGTAGAAATCTCTTCGATACCTCTGTAGGTAACCTGGGGCTAATAGGCATGCCAGTAATGATTTGGTTTAAGATTTTTGCATACTAAAATGAGCCTACTTCAATTTTTCTGATCTCAATTCAATAAAGAAGCTTAAATGACAGTGAATTCATTCATTTATAACATTACTCCAAAGTTGGCTAACATCACTTGATGTTCTAAATACTAGAATATAGTTATATTCATCTGGTATACTCACTAGCCATTGCAGTAGATACAAGAGTATCTCTAGCAGGTGCTTTGACCTGGCTGTCCATCTCAGAAGTGACAGCACAAATGCAGATACTGTGGCTACTCAGGAAGTAATAAACCTTCTGAAGGTAGGTCAATGTGAGTCGTTGAAAGATGCATAATGTGTCCTTCTCCAGGGTAATACCCTCTAGACCACACACTAGGAATCTGAAAACAGTGGGTCACTCTTCTGATGAGATAAGTGGTAGCTGGCTGTACAACAGCTAACATATTCAATAGGTCAGCAGAGATCTTGCCCATATTATAATAGACCTGCCACTAGTGGTAGTATTGAAAACTATAACCAGAATGATTTCACTAAACTTTATTCATGCAAAATTTGTTGAAGAGTGCTCCACAATAACCAAAGCAATGAATTTAGGCAGAATTTTGTGTTTTTGATAACTATGGTGTATGCATGAGAAGTTCCACCACTAAATTATATAGGTCTGTTGCTTAAAACAGTAATAAATGACTGTTTAAGTTGGGTTCAGTTTGATTTTGCTCGAGGAGTGGGCGTACTGTGCTTGCAGAGTAGGCGTACAGTGCCTCGAAGTCGCTCGCGCTGTGGGCGTACAGTGAAGAGATGGTTGTGCAACTTTCAAAAAAATATTATAAATTCTAAGCTTCAGTTTGTTTAAATATTCTTACATATTTTAGTTCCTAAGAACCTTCTCTCATTAGTGGTATAGCTATTTGTCTTCAAATGATAGGTAAATTTGAATAAGGGAGCAATTTGTGTGGAACCTACGAAAAACTAGGACATAATTGACCATTAAAAAAATACTGCTGGGTATTTTGTTGCCATTTTTCACATGGAGGATGGTTTACTTACAACAAATGGTTCATGAATGGTTCTTAAATGTTTAAACACTAAATCTGTGATTTATTAGCTGTTCAATGTAAAAACCGTTAGAGTATCGCTCGACTACTGGTACAGTATTCAAATTTGCTCGATTACTGGCCTTGCCAGGCGGACAGCCTTTCCCCCTGTGGTCCTACTAGCCTACTAGACTTCACCGCACGCCACTATAGCTTAGATGCCTGGTTAGTAAAGGAGGCCTTTGCAACCTACCAGACAGGCAGAAGGGGGAAATCCTGAAAAAGGTCATGAAGATCTGGAGGTAGGATGGAACATAACTATACATCCATTTCTATGTAAGGGCTGTTCCATCTTTTAAAAAGTGGATGTGGGAAGGGGGATCGGAGGAAATTCGCCACCCCCTCCCTCCAATTCTTAATACCCATGATCCCTCCCTCCAAGTCTGAACTCAATTTTTCACCCATCCCTCGAATTCCAAATACCGGGGACCACCCCTCCCTTGAATTCTGAATTGATTTCCGCCCCCAGCACTTTTTAAAAAATGGTTTAACTCGAATAGATCCATAGGCAGCCGATCATGAACAGACTAACGGGACTTCCAGATGTGACAGCCGAATAACAATGAGTTTCTAGTTCTAAACCACATCAAGAGATCTGGTTCCAGAAGCATGAAATCTGTGAAAGCATCAACAACTATGGGAAGTTTAAACAATCAAAAAAACATACTAAGGCATAATCCACACAAAAACAGGATTTTTTGTTTGTTCCGGCAGATAACAATGTTTGTGCAGATAAGACTGTCTAGAGTTGCTCTTAGACTTCCAACCTGTGTAATATTCCTCGGGGCTGTAGAGAACGTGACAGAACTGAATTATACACAATCATAGTGAAATTCAGCATAGAAATTAAAACGGTGTGCAGTAATATACTTCGATGGCGCTGAAGGGTAACAGAAACCCAGGCTTGAATAGATAAAGTGCATGGCAAATCTGTGCGAAACTCTCTGACTAGCCGGCGCTGTTTTAGTGTGGAATAGGTTTGTAATAACCATTGTGCCCAGCATCAATGGGGAACGCATGGCGTGCTGAAATGTACAGATGGAGCGGAATGGCTATTACATTTCAGTGGAGAGGCATCCTGCTGCATTCATACAGGATTACATAGGTGATGTGTCTCAAATTATTCTCCCTCTTCAATAGGTAACTTGTTGGCATCTTAAATTTGTACTCAGTCTGACAAAATAAAGATTAAGCTCCCCGAAAAGAGTAATATTTGAACACATTTGAAGAGAATATGTTGCAATCTATGTGAAGGATAACTAGTATGATATTTATTTCAAAATGATATTTTGTTATCATGATATGAGCATTCGAGCTTAGATGAAGAAGGGGAGACAATGTGTACACTCTAGGTACACTCTCTTAGTTTTCCGAATTGCAGTGGTGCCTAGCTGTTAGATACAGAGGGAATTTCCACGGTTCATAGAACTTCACCATTTTCAATGAACTGCGCTGCGTGTGATATTTGTAATCATAAACTTGTAAATTCACTCATTTTTGACAAAATAGAAACGTTCCTCTCCTAACTGTAAGCAAACCCTATCTTCTGAAATCCTGTTTGCCCTGATAGCTGAATAATTGTCTGGGTAAAGGTGCCAGTTTCCTACCACACCCCCCCCCCCCTCCCCCCTTTTTTTGCTAGCTCATATCTACCGGTTCCTATGTCTTGGGATTTGCTACCTTAAATACTGTAAACACTAGCCCCCCCCCCCTTTTTCTAGCTGATATCTACGGGTTGCTGCCTTAAATACTGTAAACACTAGCCCCCCCCCCCCTTTTTCTAGCTGATATCTACGGGTTGCTGCCTTAAATACTGCAAACACTAGCCCCCCCCCCCATTTTCTAGCTGATATCTACGGGTTGCTGCCTTAAATACTGCAAACACTAGCCCCCCCCCCCCATTTTCTAGCTGATATCTACGGGTTGCTGCCTTAAATACTGCAAACACTAGCCCCCCCCCCCCCCATTTTCTAGCTGATATCTACGGGTTGCTGCCTTAAATACTGCAAACACTAGCCCCCCCCCCCCCCCATTTTCTAGCTGATATCTACGGGTTGCTGCCTTAAATACTGCAAACACTAGCCCCCCCCCCCCCCATTTTCTAGCTGATATCTACGGGTTGCTGCCTTAAATACTGCAAACACTAGCCCCCCCCCCCCCATTTTCTAGCTGATATCTACGGGTTGCTGCCTTAAATACTGCAAACACTAGCCCCCCCCCCCCATTTTCTAGCTGATATCTACGGGTTGCTGCCTTAAATACTGTAAACACTAGCCCCCCCCCCCCTTTTTCTAGCTGATATCTACGGGTTGCTGCCTTAAATACTGCAAACACTAGCCCCCCCCCCCTTTTTCTAGCTGATATCTACGGGTTGCTGCCTTAAATACTGCAAACACTAGCCCCCCCCCCCCCCATTTTCTAGCTGATATCTACGGGTTGCTGCCTTAAATACTGCAAACACTAGCCCCCCCCCCCCATTTTCTAGCTGATATCTACGGGTTGCTGCCTTAAATACTGCAAACACTAGCCCCCCCCCCCCCCATTTTCTAGCTGATATCTACGGGTTGCTGCCTTAAATACTGCAAACACTAGCCCCCCCCCCCCCCCCATTTTCTAGCTGATATCTATGGGTTGCTGCCTTAAATACTGCAAACACTAGCCCCCCCCCCCCCATTTTCTAGCTGATATCTACGGGTTGCTGCCTTAAATACTGCAAACACTAGCCCCCCCCCCCCCATTTTCTAGCTGATATCTACGGGTTGCTGCCTTAAATACTGCAAACACTAGCCCCCCCCCCCCATTTTCTAGCTGATATCTACGGGTTGCTGCCTTAAATACTGCAAACACTAGCCCCCCCCCCCCCCCATTTTCTAGCTGATATCTACGGGTTGCTGCCTTAAATACTGCAAACACTAGCCCCCCCCCCCCCCCCATTTTCTAGCTGATATCTACGGGTTGCTGCCTTAAATACTGCAAACACTAGCCCCCCCCCCCCCCCATTTTCTAGCTGATATCTACGGGTTGCTGCCTTAAATACTGCAAACATTAGCCACCCCCCCCCCCATTTTCTAGCTGATATCTACGGGTTGCTGCCTTAAATACTGCAAACACTAGCCCCCCCCCCCCCCCCATTTTCTAGCTGATATCTACGGGTTGCTGCCTTAAATACTGCAAACATTAGCCACCCCCTCCCCCATTTTTTCGCTAGCTGATATCTGCATGTTCCTGTGGCTCACATACTTTAATGGGTGTAATTCAGTTCCCCCCCCCCCCCCCCCCCCCCCCCCCGCTGTATGTTCCTGTGTCTTGGGGAGTAATAATGTCTGCCTTAGATACTGTACTAGGTGTAGTTCAGTTCACCTGAGGAGCTGGGATCATGTGCCCCCCCCCCCCTGTATGTTCCTGTGTTCTGAGGAGTATTAATGGCTGCCTTAGATGCTGTACTAGGTGTAGTTCAGTTCACCTGAGGAGCTGGGAACATGTGCCCCCCCCCCCCCTGTATGTTCCTGTGTCTTAAGGAGTATTAATGGCTGCCATAGATACTGTACTAGGTGTAGTTCAGTTCACTTGAGGAGCTGGGAACATGTGCCCCCCCCCCCCCCCCCCCTGTATGTTCCTGTGTCTTAAGGAGTATTAATGGCTGCCTTAGAAACTGTACTAGGTGTAGTTCAGTTCACTTGAGGAGCTGGTATCATGTGCCCCCCCCCCCCCCCCCCCCCCTGTATGTTCCTGTGTCTTAAGGAGTATTAATGGCTGCCTTAGATGCTGTACTAGGTGTAGTTCAGTTCACTTGAGGAGCTGGGAACATGTGCCCCCCCCCCCCCCCCCTGTATGTTCCTGTGTCTTAAGGAGTATTAATGGCTGCCTTAGATGCTGTACTAGGTGTAGTTCAGTTCACCTGAGGAGCTGGGATCATGTGCCCCCCCCCCCCCTGTATGTTCCTGTGTCTTAAGGAGTATTAATGGCTGCCTTAGATGCTGTACTAGGTGTAGTTCAGTTCACTTGAGGAGCTGGTATCATGTGCCCCCCCCCCCCCTGTATGTTCCTGTGTCTTAAGGAGTATTAATGTCTGCCTTAGATACTGTACTAGGTGTAGTTCAGTTCACTTGAGGAGCTGGGATCATGTGCCCCCCCCCCCCCCCCCCTGTATGTTCCTGTGTCTTGAGGAGTATTAATGGCTGCCTTAGATGCTGTACCAGGTGTAGTTCAGTACACTTGAGGAGCTGGTATCATGTGCCCCCCCCCCCCCTGTATGTTCCTGTGACTTAAGGAGTATTAAAGGGGAACTAAAGGCTCACATACATATTAGCTTATATGAAAGTAATACACTTCAAGAATAGGTTGCTGTCCTCCTTTTCCTCTTAGTGATCCCATGAGGGGAGAATTTTGTGTATTGCCAGCAGCCTCAGCCATCCCCTAGCAGCCCCTGGTAGCAGCCATGTTTTTCAACTGCTATCAGCTGTGAGTCAAATGGGTGGCAGCCCACTCCATGTCCCCTAGCTCTGAGCAGTGTATCATAGACTGTATAAGTGCTCTACACACCAAATCTCCTCGAAAGTTGCATAACAACTTGTATGAGTATTAAACAGATAAATGGTAAAATCATGAGCAGCAATTGACTGTACAAAAAGACAGGGTAGTAGAATTATATTTCATATATTTCCTGTTGTTAAATTCAGACAAAAACAGTGGCTAGCATCACTGAATCCTGTCCTGAAGCATGTAATTTTATGTTCAGACCACTTTGCTGATGCGTTTTATACCAGGAATCATAAATGCAGTCAGGATTACTCAACTGGATGGTGCTGTGCCATTCAGTGTTTTTGTTTTCAACCCTTCTGTATCAACTGCTACAAAGCAAGCACAGAGAGACAGCTTTAAGTTTATTAGCATACAATTCTAGGTACCGGTACCTAAACATGGTCATCATTAATCTGTACAATTGAAAATAGACTTTAGGATTGTGTTGGTTGTCTTACAACTTGGGTTTTGTTTAATATCTAGATCCCTTTGGCAACAACAAAAGGAAGTAACAACTCCTTAAAGGAAAAGGTTAAACAAAGGGTTAATTATAACCTTGTGGCATTACACATCTAGATCCCAGGACACAGAAGTTAGTCAACGCAGGAAATAGCTAGCTATCAGTACTTGGAACATCATCAATCATTTCCCTCGGCTTAGTATTTGTGTAGGTTACATGAAAGAAAACAGTTGTTGTAGAACAGCTAGCTTCAAGTAAAATCAAATACTGAAAATCTGGATGATTGGTGATGTACATACTAGTATTGTTTTTATTCAACCCTTCCTTCATAGTCACACAGGTATCCAATGTATTTGCATAAGACAGATGTTGAGCTATGTTCATGAATTTTCAAATAACCTTATGATTCGCTGTCCCCCAAGTCCCCATTTATAAGTAATCCTGACTGTAGTTTGTGATTCCTTACATAATACGCATCAGGGGAGTGGTCTGAACATAGAACTGCATACTCCAAGACAGGTGGATTTACAAGTTTCAGTGACTGCTAGCCACTGTTTTTGTCTGAATTTACCAACAAGAAATATATGAAAAATAACTCTACCACCCTGTCTTTTTGTACAGCCAATTGCTGCTCATGATTTTACCATTTACCTGTTTGATACGCATACAAGTTGTTATGCAACCTTCGAAGAGATTTGGTGTGTAGAGCACTGCAGTCTATGATACACTGCTCAGAGCTAGGGGACATGAAGTGGGCTGCCACCCATTTGACTCACAGCTGATAGCAGTTGAAAAACATGGCTGCTACCAGGGGCTGCTAGGGGGTGGCTGAGGCTACTGGCAATACACAAAATTCTCCCCTCATGAGATCACTAAGAGAAAAAGGAGGACAGCATCCTATTCTTGAAGTGTATTACTTTCATATAAGCTAATATGTATGTGAGCCTTTAGTTCCCCTTTAATGGCTGCCTTAGATGCTGTACCAGGTGTAGTTCAGTACACTTGAGGAGCTGGTATCATGTGCCCCCCCCCCCCCCCTGTATGTTCCTGTGTCTTAAGGAGTATTAATGGCTGCCTTAGATACTGTACTAGGTGTAGTTCAGTTCACTTGAGGAGCTGGGATCATGTGCCCCCCCCCCCCCCTGTATGTTCCTGTGTCTTAATGAGTATTAATGGCTGCCTTAGATGCTGTACCAGGTGTAGTTCAGTACACTTGAGGAGCTGGTATCATGTGCCCCCCCCCCCCCCTGTATGTTCCTGTGTCTTAAGGAGTATTAATGGCTGCCTTAGATACTGTACTAGGTGTAGTTCAGTTCACTTGAGGAGCTGGGATCATGTGCCCCCCCCCCCCCCCCCTGTATGTTCCTGTGTCTTAAGGAGTATTAATGGCTGCCTTAGATGCTTTACCAGGTGTAGTTCAGTACACTTGAGGAGCTGGTATCATGTGCCCCCCCCCCCCCCCTGTATGTTCCTGTGTCTTAAGGAGTATTAATGTCTGCCTTAGATGCTGTACTAGGTGTAGTTCAGTTCACTTGAGGAGCTGGGATCATGTGCCCCCCCCCCCCTGTATGTTCCTGTGTCTTAAGGAGTATTAATGGCTGCCATAGATACTGTACAAGGTGTAGTTCAGTTCACTTGAGGAGCTGGGAACATGTGCCCCCCCCCCCCCCTGTATGTTCCTGTGTTCTGAGGAGTATTAATGGCTGCCTTAGATGCTGTACTAGGTGTAGTTCAGTTCACCTGAGGAGCTGGGAACATGTGCCCCCCCCCCCCCCCCCTGTATGTTCCTGTGTCTTAAGGAGTATTAATGTCTGCCTTAGATACTGTACTAGGTGTAGTTCAGTTCACTTGAGGAGCTGGGATCATGTGCCCCCCCCCCTGTATGTTCCTGTGTCTTAAGGAGTATTAATGGCTGCCTTAGATACTGTACTAGGTGTAGTTCAGTTCACTTGAGGAGCTGGTATCATGTGCCCCCCCCCCCCCCTGTATGTTCCTGTGTCTTAAAGTGTAAGTTCACCTTCAAAATGAAAAAAGATATGTTTTAGAGCTCAGTGTCACCTTTCTCAGGACACCTTGATTACAATTGTACTCCGCAAATTGACTGAGATAATACCATTTAAAGGTAACTTTATGGGGGCTGCCATGTTTGCACAGAGGGAACCTAATCAGTGATGTTAATTAGATGCGTGTGACGTAATGCTGTGACTTCCTGTGGGAGTGAGGGAGCTTAGGGCTAGCTCTAGTGGCCAGGGTCTGACACTAAGATTCCAGGCAAGGGGCCCAAAAATGACTTTTGACAAAAATTATTGCCCAATAATAGGATTTCTGGTTAGCATACTACTATTTTGGGCCCCTAGTTTGAAAAATCTTGAAGCCCACAGTAAAATCTAGGGGCATATGCCCCTTGGATAGTTGAACCCTAAGACTGTGGAGAGCTCAAAACCTGAGCACAAAGATGGTGAATTATCAAGTTTTCAGTTTGGATGCAACAATGATTCTCCAAATAAGCGCATGTACCAGTGAAAACACGATCAATATACGGTCTGAACATGCAAATATATGATCAATATATGGTCTGTGATGGACCCAGATTTAAAGGCAAGGAACATTTAGATTAAGTGTGGGGGGGGGGGGGGGGGGGAAGTTCTGAATGCCAGAAAATGATGTACACTGACTTCCCCTTCCAACTATTTTCAGAAAAAAGGGAGTGTATGAGTAATCAGAAGAATACACTAATAATTATTAGTTTTCTGTCATACATTAAAATTCAAAATGTGTTATATTTGCTGTACTTCTCAGTAAATTGTAGGCAATAGTTTAGAAGTAATATATAGCATTTATGAATAAGAACTAAGACATCATCACAATATAATTGGAAGATGGTTTATTGACCATCTGGTTTCACAATTGTACGCTATATACTTGTGTCTTCCTAGCAGTAACTGGTCTGAATGCAATTTGAAATAATTGGGTCCAGAGGATGTGTATTGCAGTTAACCTCCTGTGTAAAGCATGGGATTAGAGCAGCCACAACTCCTTTGATATTAATGTGTATTGCAGTCAATTCCTGAGCAGCTGACATACTGGCAATACACACACAGCTAACTAATTGTAAACTTCCTTTCATCACAAGATAACAGTGTCAGGACATTGTAAGGGTACTAAATGCCAGGCTATTTTGTAAATTGGTAGAATTTCTTGAGCCCTAAAGCTCATCCGTAACCCCTTTACTATAGGTCTCTCTTCCCTCACTGCTTTTGCCACACAGAACCTGGTATACCTCTAGCAAATGTAACTTACACCATATAGGTATACACTGAGACACAGTGTCTCTGTTTGCTGAGTCTGATACACCACTTTCCTCTTTGCAAGTCATTTACTAATGAGAAAATGTGTTAGTGTGTTCAGTTCTGAATGGCCCTCAGCCTGGCAGCCCAGCCTGCATGTAGCAGCGTGATGTCACTTCCTGTTTCTGATAAGCTCCAAGATGGTGCCTCCATGAACCAGCTGAGGCAGTAAATTTGCTGTATTTCTCAAGATACAAACTTAAATATCTCAGTCAATTTGCGGAGTACAATTGTAATCAAGGTGTCCTGAGAAAGGTGACACTGAGCTCTAAAACATATCTTTTTTCATTTTGAAGGTGAACTTACACTTTAAGGAGTATTAATGGCTGCCTTAGATACTGTACTAGGTGTAGTTCAGTACACTTGAGGAGCTGGTATCATGTGCCCCCCCCCCCCCCCCTGTATGCTCCTGTGTCTTAAGGAGTATTAATGGCTGCCTTAGATGCTGTACCAGGTGTAGTTCAGTTCACTTGAGGAGCTGGGATCATGTGCCCCCCCCCCCCCCCCCCCCTGTATGCTCCTGTGTCTTAAGGAGTATTAATGGCTGCCTTAGATACTGTACTAGGTGTAGTTCAGTACACTTGAGGAGCTGGGATCATGTGCCCCCCCCCCCCCCCCTGTATGCTCCTGTGTCTTAAGGAGTATTAATGGCTGCCTTAGATGCTGTACTAGGTGTAGTTCAGTTCACTTGAGGAGCTGGGAACATGTGCCCCCCCCCCCCCCCCCCTGTATGTTCCTGTGTCTTTAGGAGTATTAATGTCTGCCTTAGATACTGTACTAGGTGTAGTTCAGTTCACTTGAGGAGCTGGGAACATGTGCCCCCCCCCCCCCCTGTATGTTCCTGTGTCTTAAGGAGTATTAATGGCTGCCTTAGATGCTGTACCAGGTGTAGTTCAGTTCACTTGAGGAGCTGGGAACATGTGCCCCCCCCCCCCCCCCCTGTATGTTCCTGTGTCTTAAGGAGTATGAATGGCTGCCTTAGATGCTGTACTGGGTGTAGTTCAGTTCACTTGAGGAGCTGGGAACATGTGCCCCCCCCCCCCTGTATGTTCCTGTGTCTTAAGGAGTATTAATGGCTGCATTAGATGCTGTACTAGGTGTAGTTCAGTTCACTTGAGGAGCTGGGAACATGTGCCCCCCCCCCCTGTATGTTCCTGTGTCTTAAGGAGTATTAATGTCTGCTTTAGATACTGTACTAGGTGTAGTTCAGTTCACTTGAGGAGCTGGGAACATGTGCCCCCCCCCCCCCCTGTATGTTCCTGTGTCTTAAGGAGTATTAATGGCTGCCTTAGATACTCTACTAGGTGTAGTTCAGTTCACTTGAGGAGCTGGTATCATGTGCCCCCCCCCCCCCCCCCCCCTGTATGTTCCTGTGTCTTAAGGAGTATTAATGGCTGCCTTAGATGCTGTACTAGGTGTAGTTCAGTTCACTTGAGGAGCTGGGATCATGTGCCCCCCCCCCCCCCTGTATGTTCATGTGTCTTGAGGAGTACTAATGGCTGCCATAGATACTGTACAAGGTGTATGTAGTTCAGTTCACTTGAGGAGCTGGGATCATGTGCCCCCCCCCCCCCCCCCCCTGTATGTTCCTGTGTCTTAAAAAGTAATAATAGCTGACTTAAATACTCTACTTGGTGTAGTTCAGTTCACTTGAGAATCAATACAGAATTTAATACACGAGTCAAGTTAGTGTCTTGGGACTCAAGCATGAGACCCAAGCCATGTATGTAACACCCTAAAGAGCCAGACAGAATCCATTCATTAAAGCTGACCTGCCATGATGTAAGTTGAGGGTAGCTAAAGATAAAATAGTGTTCCACCGCAGTACCTTACGGCCAGCGAATGAGAAAGTTGCCAGTGACTTGGGTACAGTTAGTGTTTTTATCAGGCTGACTCAGGCCCCTTTCTCCATCATTGGCTACTGGCTAGTCAATCTTTAGGCCACAATGCCAACCCATCCTCAGACAGTAAGGCTCACCTCAATCGCCACGTGGACTAGGGCATTCCTCACTATCATATCATGTTGCCACAGCAATACCTAGGCATTGTTTTCCCACACAGTGTATACCAAAGTGTATTCGGTTTTCTACCCTCGTTCGTTGCCCTCGCCCGGTGTCATGGCAACCATATGTAAACAACTTTTAAATAAGGCCTTTTTTCATAAATCAAATGTACCTTTCCAATAAATTGAACATAAAAAACATGGCATATTGCTATAGTAATGTGTAGACATTACTGTCTTGTCACACAGTGCAACTAAGGCTGGAACAAAGTGTTTTTAGTGTCATTTGTTCACCTTGCACATTGTCATGGCAACCATATGTAAACAACTTTTGAAAGAGCCCTGGTTTCCACAAGTTAAAGGCACTTTTCCCAAATATTAAACAGCAAAATATATTTTTTCAGGATATAATAGCCATTAAGACCTCGCCAGGCAGCTGTGTTGGAAAACCCAAGGCCTCGGGAGGTCTGATGCATCTCACAGCCGAGGGCCGGCAGGCCCTCGATTGTGAGATGCATCAGACCCCCTCGGCCTTGGGTTTTCCAACACAGCTGCCTGGCTCGATCTTAATCCCTATATATCAGTGTGGTCTAAGGTGTTGCCACTGGCTGGTAGCTGTCCCTCACCTTTGCCAGGGTTCGAATCCCAGCTGGGGCATATGAGTTTACCAGTGACTTGAGGTTAGGCAGTGTTTTTCTCTGAATACTCTGGTTTCCTCCAACCCTTACTGCTGGCTAGTCATGACTTACCTGCAATATGGCAAAAAATGTGATGATAATTAAAATTTCAAATACAAAATTCCCACCGCTGCTTTGGTTTGAGTCCGAGACCAACTGGGGGCATGAGAGAAAGTTGACAATGCAGACCATGGAGTAGAGTGAAGGCTTTTTCAAATACTCTGGACATTTTCCTATCACATTTATAACTTGATGGTCACAATTTCAGAAAAATGATGATAAATGATACTACAAAAATTGAGTCTCAGACAGAGGTTGTCTGGGGTGTCACAGTGTTGTGATATCTCTCAAACAACAGCGATTTTTAGGGAATATTTGAAGAATAAATGTTTATTACAAACTAAAAGACAACACCCCTGGGAAGATTTTTCTAATTTATGATGAATTCTAAAATTATTAACAAAAGTACCATAGGTCCACATGACACTCTTCTAGATCATCAAGCAGGAATGGGTTAATAGAATATTCTGTGATTAGAGTGTGCTAGACCTTTGAAAATAACTTGCAAATTTAGCATTCAGTTACAAAATATTAGGAAAGGAGTGGTGAATAGGGTTCTGTTGAACAATGCTCTTTCATTTATTTTCTAAAGAAAAAGGAAGAAAAATAGGGGGATAGCACTTAAATTATCAGACCTTTTATGAGCATGAATGGGTTAATCAGTAATCATACAATAACTCAAATTGTTTAAACAAAACATTATTTCCTAGCCTAATGATTGAATTTGAGTATGATTAATTGTGTTTCTATTCTAGGTAAAAGAGAGAACCCTGGTATGAGAGGTTGCTTAGCAACCCTGCCTCTAGTTGGAGGTAAGTACACATTTCCCAAAGATGTATTTATTAACTCTTTCATCAATATCCAAGTGTGGCAATTTACCACATATTTTTACATAAGCAAAATGAATAAATTTTTTAACTTCCCAATACAAACAATACAAGCGAAATAATTCTATTATGCACTAAAAAGATTCATAGTATTTTCCTGGACTGATGTATATTAGAGACATTCTTACAATTTGCCCACAAATGGTCAGGACAAGTAAGTTGATGTGCATGTTTGGTTTTACTATGAAAATATAATAAAAACAAGTTGTACTTTTGGTGTAAATGTATGGTTTTAGGGGCTTTCTGCAAGGGTTTTCTGTAGGGGCTTTCTGCAACGGTTTTCTGCAAGGGCTTTCTGTAAGGGTTTTCTGTAAGGGCTTTCTGCAAGGGTTTTCTGTAGGGGCTTTCTGCAAGGGTTTTCTGTAGGGGCTTTCTGCAAGGGTTTTCTGTAGGGGCTTTCTGCAAGGATCTTCTGCAAGGGCTTTCTGAAAGGGCTTTCTGCAAGGGTTTTCTGCAAGGGCTTTCTGCAAGGGTTTTCTGTAGGGGCTTTCTGCAAGGATTTTCTGTAAGGGCTTTCTGCAAGGGCTTTCTGTAAGGGTTTTCTGTAAGGGCTTTCTGCAACAGTTGTCTGCAAGGGCTTTCTGCAAGGGTTTTCTGCAAGGGCTTTCTGCAAGGGTTTTCTGCAAGGGTTTTTCTGCAAGGGCTTTCTGTAAGGGTTTTCTGTAGGGGCTTTCTGCAAGGTTTTTCTGCAAGGGCTTTCTGTAAGGGCTTTCTGTAAGGGCTTTGTGCAAGGTTTTTCTGCAAGGGCTCTCTGTAAGGGTTTTCTGCAAGGGCTTTCTGTAAGGGTTTTCTGTAAGGGCTTTCTGCAAGGGTTTTTCTGCAATGGCTTTCTGTAAGGGCTTTCTGTAAGGGCTTTCTGCAAGGGCTTTCTGCAAGGGCTTTCTGCAAGGTTTTTCTGCAAGGGCTTTCTGTAAGGGTTTTCTGCAAGGGCTTTCTGCAAGGGTTTTCTGTAAGGGCTTTCTGTAAGGGCTTTCTGTAAGGGCTTTCTGCAAGGGCTTTCTGCAAGGTTTTTCTGCAAGGGTTTTCTGCAAGGGCTTTCTGTAAGGTTTTTCTGCAAGGGCTTTCTGCAAGGGCTTTCTGCAAGCTTTTTCTGCAAGGGCTTTCTGTATGGGTTTTCTTCAAGGATTTTTTGTAAAGGTTACCAGCAAGGGTTTTTCTGTAAACTTAGGTTTTCTGTAAGTTCTTTAGCAAGGGTATGTATTATGTAAGGGCTTTAATCAAGGATTTTCTTTATCATGTAAGGTTTTTCATCAAGGATTTTCTTTAGATTTCTGGGTTTCTAGGTTTTTCTGTAAGGGATTTCTAGAGGGGTAGTACCTTCCGGGTGCAGGCAAACAGGGGGGGGGGGGGGGGGGAGGGGGGGATCATAGCCTTGATGATGTGATATAGGGAAGAATAAATCAAGTGTGACCTGAGATTGATGATATTGATTTAGTGCATGTAACAGATCCATCAGCCTGCAAGAGTAATTATTGTGCAATACATTAATTATGTCTTCCATCCTAATCTCTGCAGCCCTGCAAAATACTCTGCTGAAATCTGCATAATTAATTGTTGTTTTAGAGCGGGTAGATTGCTCCCATCCATCAGGAGTGGCAGGGGTACTGCATGCATGCAGGGTTACCTAATTCCTCTGTGCTGGAAACTGCATGCCCCTGGCGGGACCCCCTGATGACCACCTGAGCACCCCTTTATTGTCCACCTGTAACCATTTATCTTCATATTTGGGGGTGGCTGATTCTGAACAAAATGTTTCATCATCAGCGATTTTACACTGATCATATTGTAACAAAATATTCTGAAAAAGAAGTTTGTACAGAGATTAGGAAGAGGCCATCATTTTGCAAACAACTCTTAGCTCAAAAGTCAAAACAGATGTGAAATTAGTGATATTAGTTTTATTGCCAATTGCAATATTCCTAAGTGGCTGCCATCTTATGGCATTTTTTAGTCTCTACAATGCAAAAGATGTAAATCAAAACCATGAAAAGGTCAGCACTGCATAATGATTGGATGCTAGTCAGAGCAGGAGAGATTATGTTATTTTGAGTGATTCTACATGCGGCGCCTGAAGGCCGGCTCCGTCGCCGCTGAGTGCAGGAGCGACGTGCCAGCAGCTCCGCAGCAACAGGAAGAGAGACAGATTGATTGGCTTATTAGTTATTGATTGATGGTGTGTTTTGTGGCAGGGATTGCAGAGTCTAGTGTAGGATCAGAAGTGTGCTGCAGGTCTGTACGGCACTTCTCAAAGACATATAGCTTCTTTTGACAGCTTTTAAGAATTTCTTTAATATTCCCTGCATGAATACCAAATAGTCTACCTGAGAAGGCAAACATAAGGAATGTGCTTTTTGTTATATAAAAAATTGTTCATAGCTAGAATGTAATAACCAGGTAAGTTGTTCACGTTGAGGAAACCAGTGCACCCAAGGAATAACCCTGACTTTAACACATTCTTGCCTGGAGATCTTCTTGACAAGTGTCTTCTGGACCTGTCATATTTTCAAAAGTTAACTTCTGAATGAAGCATCAATTTGCAAACTAACAAAGGAGAGTTGTTAGATAAAGGTTCAATAAACAACTATTGACTTCAACTATTTTCCAACACTTGCTTTTGTATGAGAGTTATCACCAATATGATCATGGGGATTTGGGCGCCACAGTGGATGGGTTAAACTTCAAACAATTCTTTTGACCCAATAGCATCTGGAGCACATCATGGTCTGATACATACTGAAATATTCTGATAACAAAGCAATATTTTGAAAGATATTTTACTGAAAGTTCTTCATAATCAGTGATTTTTGTTAAAAATTGTCAGAATGTGTGTATGGCCCATATATTAATGGGTTAAACACCTTAGGCTGGTACCACATCCTGACATTGTGCAGTGGTGAGACGCAGTATGATGCATTAGACTGATCAGGCATGGGGGTCAAATATTTCAGATGCCAAGTTTTTTTCCTCAAACAGGCTTGAGATGTGGTATAACTATAATAGTAGTTGTTTTAACCCATTAATAATAAGAGATCCGTTAGTAATTGTCGTCTAGATCTATGATACTTTGGACAATAACTTTGGAAATATGAATGATTTTACAAAATATTTGATGGAGAGCTGTTGGTAGTGCCCTGACTAATATTTCTCATTCAAATATGTCCCGAAGTAATATTTTGCCAGCAAGGTTTCACTTAAGTTGTCCTGGGTATTTAGAATTGGGGTGAGGAGGGGAGGGGGGGGGGGATTTCCTCTATATCTCGATTATCTATAATGGAACTCTGGGTAGAATGTGTTAAGAAGATAAGTTCCTGATGATTATAGTGCTTAAGGATTTTTAGTAAGATTAAGTCACAATAATTCATGTTACCATCAGTAAACTTAAGTTGAATGGATCTTTTCAAGGCCATTTGTCTTTTTCCTCAGGCCATGAAAAGAGAACCAAGTGTTTCTCATATCAGGCAACTTCCAAGTCATCTGGAATTATCTTTGTGCGCTGAGTCACTGAATCATTGCAGAACGTTTATTACGTAGTAGGTACATGATTGGCCGATGTGTGTAACTTGTGTATCTCTTTGCCCCCCCCCCCCCCAGGGGGCTGTCACATGCTCTGCAGAGTAATTTGTCTTATGTGCCTTTCAACATGTCATGCTCTGGAGCAGGTCACATGGATGACCTCTGACCTTTAGATGACCAGGGCAAGGTCGTTTCATCTTCAGACTGATTAGCCTTCAACTAATGTCATTATCATGGGAAATCAAAAATAGATCAGCATGCTCTGATGTCATCTGTGAAGGGCTCCCGAGAAGAAAGCATCATTACAGCTAAGAAATGATGTTGGATTCACATACAGAATGCATGCTCAAGTAAATTCCCTGTTAATGAGATCATATTCTGATAAATGCATGAAGAATAACACTCAGGAACCTGGAGATACACCTAGTTATAGGATTATGCTGCTTTGAGGTGTGTTTTGGGACAGGGCTTTTAACTGGCTTGCAATGGTACCCATCACATTAATCCAATTGGACTATAATGTAGAAATCAGAACAGTGAAATGTAGGTTTTAATTCTACCATAGACTAGGAAATAGTCTGCCTTTGGGCAGGGTGGGGGGGGGGGGGGGGGGGGTGGTGGAGGAGGGGAGTGAAGACAGGGGCGAGGCAGCGGATTGTCTAACAATCAATCATCCCTCTGTCTCTCATTCTGACAGTAATCTTGCTTGTTTAATAAGCCTCTGGTTGTAAATCATTAGTTTACAGGATATTGAAATATTAGACAGCAGTATGGCACCTGCCATATTCATAAGAATTTGTTTAAGAGGATATGTATCTCAAGTATATAGGACTTAATAGGTCTTGCTTCTGCCAATTAGCTCTGAAGCATTATGTAATGGTTATGTATGTTACAACACTAATTGGACCTTAACTTCCTAAGCATGTTAGATTATGATAGCCAGGGATAACAAGGTCTTATTTAGAGACACGGACCACTCACTGATGTCCTCTAAGATAGGCAACCAAGGCACAAATAGTTAGCTCACGAAAACAATCATCCCAAACCATATGATTCCTGAAATTCATCTCTGGCTAAAATCCCTAACTTTCCACAATATTTTGTTAATACGGTAATCATGATTCTATTTGCGACAAGGTTGATGGTTGCCAGTGACTTAGTTGTGGTAAGTTGATGGTTTATCTAGGAAACGTACCCTATGAAATGTGTGCCTTACAGGAGATCTCCTTAACAAGTTACATCTGTAACAACATACCTGTGAAATCATTTTGGAATTAAACATGAATCTAAAAAAAATGTCCACAGGAAAGTTATTGATTGGGTTCTGATTTATGTCACTCTTCAAGTATTTTATTCAAAAATACATGAAGAAAAAGATGTAGAGAATATTGATGGTGCTGCTAGGTGGGTGTCAATGGCTATTGATTACTGACTAAGTCACTATACCTATATAGTATAGCATGCATGAATGATACAAAAGTGATGATAAAGAGAAAAGAGTAACGAAAGAAGCATGTTCCGAGTTTCTTGTACTGGTAACCACCTGTTAGTCATTGTTGAGACTAGAATGGAAGATAAATATTATAATTCCATGGCCGCTTCCTGCCAATGAGTGGGTTTGATGGATCCATACAGTCGTCTTGCGCCGCCTAATACATGCTGCCGCTTCCTGTCAATGAGTGGGTTTGATGGATCCATACAGTCGTCTTGTGCCGCCTAATACATGCTGTGGACAGGCAGTGATTAAGGTACTGCAGGAGAGGCTCCTCACCCCATCCATCCTCTACAGAGTCTCGTGCCCTTAGGTAAACGAGAGGGAATACTTGTGGAAGACTAGCTGAAATACGGCCAGGGATCTCCATAATAATTCTGAGTAGACGGCTGTGCGGGGAAGTCACTCGCCCTCTACTGTGATAATCCACTGTGATAAATGAGGAGCCAGATATGATACTCCACCCTGGGCTCATTATTACATTATAATGACCGCCTGATAGGGCCAGCCACAGGGCGTCAGTGTTTTTGTTGTAGATACGCTTTTCTTACATCATCAGAACTATGTAGGCATATTGGAGAGATGATAGATATGTCCTTGGGGACATCATTACTAAAAGAGAGTAAGCCATCCAAATCCCAGTATTTCCTTGGAGGACATTGAGTAGGTCCACCAAGATCTGAAACCACTTGTAACTGATGTATAAAAGCAACACCATCATTACTGATACATATGCCCTTAAAGCTATGAAAAAAAATAAGTCAGATCAATATAGGTGTGGAATGTATTTTCATCAGTGTGTAGATGAGATATTGAAATTCTTAAATCATCTTTAAAATTATTTATTATAAGTATTATCATTACTACTATTATTATTATTATTATTACTATCATAAGTAGTAGTAGTAGTAGTAGTAGTAGTAGTAGTAGTAGTAGTAGTAGTAGTAATAGTAGTAGTAGTACTAGTAGTAGTAGTAGTAGTTTATTCATCATTACCTCTATCATTATTATCATTATTATTATTATTATTATCATTATTATTATCATTATTATTATTATTATTATTATTATTATCATCGTCATTATTATTATTATTATTATTATTATTATTTTATTATTATCATTACTTTTATTATCAAGAGTATTAATAGTATTTATTTTTTTATTTTTTGTTGTTATTATTATCATTTATTATCATCTTCACATCTTCACCATCATCATCATCATTTCTATTGTTACAACTAATACCATAACCACAATATGACTTATGATCATGATGATGTGTGTGTAGGGTGTGTGTGTGTATCATGAGCTTGGTGTAGACAGTGACATGTGTTGACCTAAGGGCAGTAGATTGGTGTATCATGAGCGTGGTGTAGTCAGTGACATGTGTTGACCTAAGGGCAGTAGATTGGTTTGTTTAGTCATCTTCTTCCTGTTGACATGTGCCTCTTAAAGATAAAAACCTATTTGCCAGCTGATGAATCCATTTACTTACAGCTTATGGCTTATCTAAACACGAGTGAGGGGTCGTGAGTGATATTAAATTAGTATGATGAAGATAGGCAGTTACACTCATACACACTAGTTTACATGTCAGTGAGGTCCCACTGAGAGTGGGAGGGGCTAATTGACTGGACAATGTTTAACCCCCTCATGCCCATAGATGTCAGTGAACATTAGTGCTGTCTTGACCAGTTAAACCTTTCCCCTCATGCCCATAGATGTCAGTGAACATTAGTGCTATCTTGACCAGTTATACCTTTCCCCTCATGCCCATAGATCTCAGTGAACATTAGTGCTGTCTTGACCAGTTATACCTTTCCCCTCATGCCCATAGATGTCAGTGAACATAAGTGCTGTCTTGACCAGTTATACCTTTCCCCTCATGCCCATAGATGTCAGTGAACATTAGTGCTGTCTTGACCAGTTATACCTTTCCCCTCATGCCGATAGATGTCAGTGAACATTAGTGCTATCTTGACCAGTTATACCTTTCCCCTCATGCCCATAGATCTCAGTGAACATTAGTGCTATCTTGACCAGTTATACCTTTCCCTCATGCCCATAGATGTCAGTGAACATAAGTGCTGTCTTGACCAGTTATACCTTTCCCCTCATGCCCATAGATGTCAGTGAACATTAGTGCTGTCTTGACCAGTTATACCTTTCCCCTCATGCCCATAGATGTCAGTGAACATTAGTGCTGTCTTGACCAGTTATACCTTTCCCCTCATGCCCATAGATGTCAGTGAGCATTAGTGCTGTCTTGACCAGTTATACCTTTCTCCTCATGCCCATAGATGTCAGTGAACATTAGTGCTATCTTGACCAGTTATACCTTTCCCCTCATGCCCATAGATGTCAGTGAACATTAGTGCTATCTTGACCAGTTATACCTTTCCCCTCATGCACATAGATGTCAGTGAACATTAGTGCTGTCTTGACCAGTTATACCTTTCCCCTCATGCCCATAGATGTCAGTGAACATTAGTGCTGTCTTGACCAGTTATACCTTTCCCCTTATGCCCATAGATGTCAGTGAACATTAGTGCTGTCTTGACCAGTTATACCTTTCCCCTCATGCCCATAGATGTCAGTGAACATTAGTGCTGTCTTGACCAGTTATACCTTTCCCCTCATGCCCATAGATGTCAGTGAACATTAGTGCTGTTTTGACCAGTTATACCTTTCCCCTCATGCCCATAGATGTCAGTGAAGTGAGTGAACATTAGTGCTGTCTTGACCAGTTATACCTTTCCCCTCATGCCCATAGATCTCAGTGAACATTAGTGCTGTCTTGACCAGTTATACCTTTCCCCTCATGCCCATAGATGTCAGTGAACATTAGTGCTGTCTTGGCCAGTTATACCTTTCTCCTCATGCCCATAGATCTCAGTGAACATTAGTGCTGTCTTGACCAGTTATACCTTTCCCCTCATGCCCATAGATGTCAGTGAACATTAGTGCTGTCTTGACCAGTTATACCTTTCCCCTCATGCCCATAGATCTCAGTGAACATTAGTGCTGTCTTGACCAGTTATACCTTTCCCCTCATGCCCATAGATGTCAGTGAACATTAGTGCTGTCTTGGCCAGTTATACCTTTCCCCTCATGCCCATAGATGTCAGTGAACATTAGTGCTGTCTTGACCAGTTATACCTTTCCCCTCATGCCCATAGATGTCAGTGAACATTAGTGCTGTCTTGACCAGTTATACCTTTCCAGATAACTTTGTAGTAATGCAATTCACAGTTATAAAGGAGAGTTGTGGGTTTGGTTCAAAACAGCATTTGCCCTTCTTATATTTTCGGGAAAATGCTCTTTTCACAAAGATATACCATATTCGCCTGACTAAACGCACGGTGCGGGTGCAAGGTGGGAGATTTTTCTGAAGTAGGGGTGTTGGCAATCTTCCATTTTACCGCACCCCTCAATGATAGCTGGTCGGAGCATAATGACTTTGCGTTTCTTACTTCTTCTGGGGGGAAGTTTTACAAGTTTTTTTATGACAATTGCGCTAGCCATTCCCCCTCTAACCATGGTCTTAAGTCTGACCTTTTTGGGCAGTGTGTGTGAATATGAATACCAAGGCAGCCAAAACTGGCCAAACTATACCTAAGTTCATGGTACCATTTTGACCAGAGCATATTTTGAGTAATATTTTAAGGTAAATAGTAACTCATTCCTGCATTGTAGTAGATCTCCTTGACAAGTGCCTGGATCTATGGTAATTTTGAAAATAACTTTTGGATTGATCAAAATTTCACAAAGTATTTGGAGTAGAATCATGCTTAATTGAGTTCTGATAAACCTTCTTTATGTAAATATGTCTTGAAAAAAGGTCTGGTCACCCATTAACATCTGAAGTGTAGACATGACCTGACAAGTATAGTATTGTCTTGATAACAATAAAATATTCTAAATGATTTTTGAAAGATGTCGTGCATGTTGGTTTCAATAATCCCTTTTCAATTCTTTATAATTAGGCCACTCCAATTTAATTACTTGTCTTACGAGCTTTTTTTGGAAAAAAAATCCTGTCAGACTCCAAAAAAAAAGAAAAAAAAGTCATCTTTGGTGTCTTACGGACGAAAGTGGTTTTGAAATTTTCTGTCAGACTCCAAAAAAAAAAAAAAAGTGCAAGTTTTAAGAATATTCTTTGAAAGTGTTATTCAATCAACTACAGGAAGCTATCATTGCTGTAATAGAGCCTCAGACTTGAGGAGGTATACCTCCCACCCTTCAGGTTACAGGGATTAATAGATTGATTGATTTTATTTAGTTGAGAATAGGTTGGTAGAAACATATCGCTACCAGTCCTAGTCGTCAGACTCTAAAAAAAATTTTAAAAATAAAAAAAGTCACATTTTTCAACTTTTTTTATATTCCAAAATGGCTCATTTCCTACCTCCTGAGCACGTAAGACAAGTAAATAAATTAGAGTGGCCTTAAGAATACTTTTTTGGTGGTTTGTGATCAAAGCTGTCCTACCATTTGTGTACTCCAGTTGCAAATGAGTTGACATGATTAACTACTAGTCTATAGTATAACTGCATGATACATTTCTCTGTTCTTGCCTCGAGATCGTCACCCTCAGCTTTTGCTCAATGTCTAAGGGTAGTTACTTAGGCTGATCACAGGTGGCAACAAGGCTGGTCATACAGAATTGAAAGGAATTGAAAAGATCTCACTTTGCCAGCCACCTGGTGAGCAAGTGTAGAGCTAAATCAGGGTAGACTCATTTTTTTAAGGTTAGATATGAAAAAGGTAAAAAGAAAACATCGGGCTCAGAGCTAGGCTTATTTGACGCTCTGTTTGAGGGAAGCACACACAGTTTGATGATTGTAGAGCCTTACTTAAAAATTGTATTGTATCGAGAGCCCTTTCATCATAGTGAGGGCTAGTAGCTAGTCTATTGGACTCCCTATTTGAGGGTGGTGGCACATGGATAGAGGATGGTACAAGTTAGGTGGAGCCTTGCTTACATAACTGCCCTGTACAGCCACTGACAGCCCATCTATCACCAGTGTACTTAGGCTCTTTAGTTACAACACACAACTGATGACTGATTCCTTATGTATGAATTAATAGCCTTTTCCTGGCCTTGCTTAACAAGCTCCTGAAACAGGTCTTGAGAAATGCCAGTGCATCTGTAAATAGCAAATATGAAAAGAGGTAATTTGGAGTGTATGTGCCGTATTGCATTTATTGCTATATAGAGAGAAGGGGGTTAATAGTTATAGGGGTTTAGAATCCAGCAAAAAAAAAAAAAAAAGGCTTGAAACTAAGAGAAAATGATCTCAATCTTTTTTATGTATGTATTTGATGAAAATGAGCTTTCCTAGATTAACCCTTTCAAGCCAAGAGTTCCTTGAAAAGTGTCGCCTGGTTCAATGATACTTAAGAATTCAAAATACTAATAGGGATCGAGTAAGATGATTAATTCAAAATATGTTTGAAAGGCTAGATGTTGGTTGTAACATTTCCCCCTCATGCATTTTTCAAAAAATGATTTAGTCAAATAGATATCATTGAAATAGCCAGGATGATTTTGGAAGCCACAAGCATAAAAGGGTTAAAGAAATCTTGCCTAGCTAGTAGAAATATATACAGCAAAAATAGCTCTGCATCTCAATTGGTTTGAAATTAGAAAATCATTACTTCAGTAGTATTCAACATTTTCCTTAAGTAATATGAGTCTCATTTAACTTTGTGTTTATATTATATTGCCTTGACAGCTAGTTGACAGGTGTTGATTGGACCTAGAATACTTTTGAAAATAACTTCAGTTTTAAGCAATCACTCACAAAATATTAGGAAAGTTGTTGGTTAGGATCTGATCCTCATTTCTTATTCAAATGTTTTCTGGAATTTGTGCTTTTTACAAAAAGTATTCTCAAAAGAGTCTTGACATGTTTGGGTTGTACAGATGTGACTGTGTGCAGCCCTACATGTGGCGGATGCATGTCTTGACAGTGATAGGGGGGCTGTCGTCAGGCTGATGAATTATAGAGACAGTTAATGAGAGCGACTTATCTAAGAGTAGGAGCTGGCCGGCAGAGGCACGACTGATCCCAGGTCGCTTCTCAGTCGGGCAAGCATCTCACAATTATACATCTAGCTCATAATATCAGCAAAAGAGAGAAAGTATAAAAGATCAAAGTATTTTCATCTCATTCAATTTACAGATCTAAAAAGCGCTTTATGAGGGAGATAATTGCAAGCTGTGGTAATATTTTAGCTGTGGTAATGAGAGTGAAAGTGATCCACTGTACTACTGCTGCTGCTACTGCTACTGCTACTTCTGTTGCTACTGCTCCTGCTACTTCAACAGCTGATACTGCTGCAAATGCTGCTGCATCTGCATCTTTTGCTACTGCTACTGCTAATTCTTTTGTTGCTGCTGCTTCTTTGCTGCTGCTGCTGGGAATCCCGTGATTTATGGTTGGTTGGAGTTGAGCTAATCAGAGCATCTCTCACTGACCACTGACAACTGAAGAAGACACATGGCTAGGAAGAGACAGTGATTAAGAAACTTGTGGTGCCAGTGCCAAATTCATGATCAATGGAACTGGCACCTTCCAGTCTTGATCTATATTAGGTTAATCAGTACAGTCTGGGCTAACCCACTCTACATGCAGAGACTGCCCTCCTTAAGGATTGTCTGGATCAATGATACTGATGTTTTTCACCAGAGAGATGCATGTGGTCTGTTTATGTTTAATATTGCTCCTAAAAAAGTGCCACATAATAATGATAGTTGACAGCATCATCGTGCAGGCTCAGAGCAAAAGCTGATCATTGCAGGATCATCAGTTTATGTGCTTGCATGCATGGTTTGGCTTAATGACAATGGCTGTATATGGGCATCTTTCAACAGGTCTATATGGATGTTGTATGACACCTGTATGGGATCAGCAATTTTTTTCTTGTATAGAGGCCCAATGGGCAATCAAGATGCAAGTTTTGGTGGCTAAGTTGTTAGTTTTTGGTGGTTCAGAATTAGATATCTTCTTACAATTCAGTTAAGCCAGACTTGTATATGACTGATTTCATGTTACCCAATCATATCAATGCTTGAGAGTTCCTCTTGAAATTGTGGTCTCTCTATCCATGATAATTTTGACAATCACTTAGGAAATGAAAATCAAAACATTTTTCAATCTATGCCTTCACTTGCAACTTCATCAAAATCACCAGGTGGCTTTTGGCCACATTGAGCATTAATAGGTTAAAAGCATTATTCAGCTTAAAATAGATTGAGTAAACAAATTAGCCCACTTATTCATATTATAAGCATCTTGGACTATAAATTCTATCGGTCTTGGGTTGTACAAAAATATCTATGGTTGACTTTGGCCACTGGGCCACGAAACTTATTTTTAAAAAAATTCAACGGCTGAATGAGTAGACACGGTATGTGGGTTCTGAATCACACGTCCACCAGTCCACTGACAGGACCTAGCTGACATTGAAAGGTGCATTGTATGCTCTGATTGAGTATACGATTTGTCCTTATTGCCGAGGGCGCAATTTTGTTTATTGCTGAGCAATATTTCAGGACAGTCCCCCATTGAATTTATGCTGTATGACAAATTAGGTTTATTTGCATTCCCTGCTAACATCACTATTACTCAACATGGTCATAACAATAGTAACAATAGCTTGTTTGTCACCTGGCTGAGAGCTAATTAAGTGTGCGGCCTGGGGGCTTCCTACCTGCATGGTCTCAGGCAGCCTCCAGGGGTCACGGCCGAGCTGCTCACCACGACACACCACGGCTAGTCATGATGGAGAGCATGGAATCCATCCCTCTACGTGTGTTTCGATGCTCACAGCTGGGAAAGATCACATGCCTGTAATTTTTTCTTTTTATTTGGGGGGAGGGGGGGTGGGGGAATCCTATTTTTCAGGGGAGAACACTATATTCATGTATTAACATATTGATATGTAATGTTATAGTTAATCTTATGCCGTAGAAATTACATTAAGATGAAAATATTCAATTATTTGCTTGAAATTAACTTTTTAAGAACTTCATCCAAAGACAAATGGGGTGCCTTATATATGAGTGACTTGCATGGCTCTGTCTACATGTATACAATGCCGGCGGCCAGACACCCTGCAGCTGGCGGCCTAAAGGTCCCGCCTCAGGCACTCTGACCTCTACAACGACGGATATTATGGAGTGTGTTTGTTGCAAATATTTTGGCCACAATACGGAATGACTAGCCATGGATGTCCAAGTATTCAAGTCCTGGCGATAATTGGTGCTAGATTTCACCATCTTTTGGTGGCCGATGTGTAACAAAACAGTTTAGAAATTGTCACCAGGTGGCACTACAATATGAGCCTTATAGGCAATAATAAAGACTTGGATCCATAGGATAGGAAAATGTAAGAAAATAAAGTTGACACATCTATAAGTAAATGGTGTTGTTCTGATCAATATTTTTCCCTCAGATATCTTTCATAGTAGGCTCTGACCAAAACACTATTGCCAAACAAGTCAGATTGTTGGGCACTTCGGGCATGGATTGGGTTAAACTTCATGCACAGATTTCCTTTAGACAACTGATGTCATTTTCCCATTCATCCCTGCAGCAGTTTGAAATGTACAAACTATTTTGACAGTATCTCTGAAAGAGCAATGTAAATCAGAACCTAACCAAGAACTCTTTAAGTTAACACTTTATAATTTCCATCTTGCTTCTCCAATCAGCACACAGTGTCCGGCTGCCACTGTTAAAGGGGTTGTGGGCATGAATGGCTTGATGTCATTGAGCGGAGCTGCCGAGCTGGAGCAGGGAAACAAGCAACAGCTGAATGCGGGAGCTGTGATTTATCCCGGACACTCACGGGCACAGGAAGCAGGGAACACAACAGGGGAGGGGGAAAGGGTGACTCAGGAACTGCACCTCAATCACGGAGGGTCAGGGGAACCAATTATGGGGGCTGCCCCCTCTTCCATTTCCTCTTCCTCTCACTGCACACAAGCTCTACATACACAGTACGGGGCCACAGCAATTATAACCACAACCCTACCATGGATAACAGGAGTGAGTCGTCAAGTGAAAACCTAGGTGTCGGTTCATTTAATTGGATGAATCTTTTTGGTAGACTGGCTCCAATAAATGCGAGCTCATCTATTATGTCTGCTGGTGATGGGGGGTAATTACGGCGATTGGGGGCCCGGAAATCCTTGAGTTTGTTTTTAGTATGGGGGCACGGGAGGTTTGCTCAGGAGACTGAACTCCTTCCCCTGATTACGATATTGATGGGAACTTACAAAAGCCTTGTGCAAAAGTAATGCTAAGTTTTTTATAGCGGGCAGACCATTTGATATTCTGGGGGAGGGCGGTGAGGGGTGGGGCCATTTTTCTTTTTTGGAAAAAGAAATTCTAGCCCAGAAAATTTAACAAAGAAAAAATTCTGGCGCGAAAAATAAGAAATTTGAGCCCTGCCAGAGGAGAAAAACAATCCTGGTCCACCCCTTACCTAAATAAATCTGAAGTATTTTCAGAGGTTTTGTAGATCCAGATCCAGACACTTTCCAACTTGAAATCTGCATGGTTTAGCGTGAGGGTGCTCCAGGCATGAATGGGTTAAGGCCTAATGTACTCATCATAGTTCAACGTCTCTACTTTTTAAGGAAAATAATTCTGGCCCTGAAAATTTAGAAATTCGGGCTCTGCCAAAGGAGAAAAACAATTCTGGTCCACCCGTTGCCTAAATCTGAAGTATGTCTCATAGGTTTTGTAGATCCAGATGACAGTTTCCCACTAGAACTCTGGCATTAGTGGGTTAATACCTAATGTACTCATTCTAGTTGAAGGTGTTAGTAAAGTGACTGTGAATGTGCAGTCACTTTACACCATTACACCAACCCATTTGCATCTCTGATGTCTCTCAACAAAACACAGCAAATAGAGCAATACTGGAAAAATACTTGTGGAGGAACTGTTGAATCCAACTTTCAGTTAAACATTTTTCAAAATCTCACTTTGTTCTGAGGATATTTGCGTGTATGCTCCAGATGACATTGCATTGAGATGAACTGCAGGTGCATTCCATGAGGTGCAATCAGTGACTTATAACTCTAAATAGAAACTCCCTGCTGCAATCGACCATCACCTAATTTCACCTTAAAACATAGCGGCGCAGCATTGGTGCATGGATATCGGGAACATGAGTCAGTGGCATTCTGTTTCTATCACGGGTATATTGCACTGTGTGGTTAGACTAGTAACATGATGAATATGGCTCTCATTGGAGTGCAAATGCAATGTCACTTCTCTCGCTACCTCAAGCAAGTATGATAAAGCTTGCAGAGCTTTTCAGAGCATTGGTAGTGATTGCTATCTGTGATCAGACATCACCAGCCCGGCCCCATGATCTAATTTGAAGGAAAGATTTAACTGGGGCTACGAACGGCAATACACCTTTGAATATTTTTTTCTTAAAAGATAGCACCATTGACAAGATGAAATCACAAGCATACTGACAGGCTTATTCTTGGGTGTTTTAGGGCTGGAATGTGTTAACCCTTTCATGCCTCCATCACTTTCTACCTTACAAAAGGCATATTTTTGGTAGGATTTTCCAACAACACAATATTTATTTTTTGGAACCGAAACCAAACTCAGCTTTAAATGTTTTATGAGATCATTCTTTAAGCCACTTTATTTTCTAGTATCTGACCAAGAAACATACATTATTAACACAAATTTGGAGGATGTTCAAAGCATAAATGGGTTAAATGTGTTCTGACTTTTATAAGAGGAGTGTGCACATGGTCTGACAATCTATAACATAATTCACATGGAATAATACTAGTATTTAAAAAATGTTTGATGAGGGATTGTTTAGCCCTTCAATAGACTATTCTCTTGAAAGGAATTAATTTGGGATGGAGGCACTTTCATACGTATCAGACCTGATGTAGACACTACATGAGCCAGAGCGTTATATAAGGTCTTGATTAGACAGAGTGCTATGATTGGAGGATGTAGTTATAAAATGTACCTTTAAGTACATATTTATTGAGCCCTACCAGTCTGTATAATGTAGTAAGGCCTAAAATGTGTCATTAGAGCACAGTCGGGCCTGCTGTAGGTAATGTACCACTACACCACACACCTGTTCCTCACCTGCCCACAGGTGGACATCTAAGACCAGCAGCACCCCTATCTCTCTGCCTGGTCTGAGTGGGGTAAGGTACCACTACACCACACACCTGTTCCTCACCTGCCCACAGGTGGACATCTAAGACCAGCAGCACCCCTATCTCTCTGCCTGGTCTGAGTGGGGTAAGGTACCACTACACCACACACCTGTTCCTCACCTGCCCACAGGTGGACATCAAAGACCAGCAGCACCCCTATCTCTCTGCCTGGTCTGAGTGGGGTAAGGTACCACTACACCACACACCTGTTCCTCACCTGCCCACAGGTGGACATCAAAGACCAGCAGCACCCCTATCTCTCTGCCTGCTCTGAGTGGGGTAAGGTACCACTAGACCACACACCTGTTCCTCACCTGCCCACAGGTGGACATCAAAGACCAGCAGCACCCCTATCTCTCTGCCTGCTCTGAGTGGGGTAAGGTACCACTAGACCACACACCTGTTCCTCACCTGCCCACAGGTGGACATCAAAGACCAGCAGCACCCCTATCTCTCTGCCTGGTCTGAGTGGGGTAAGGTACCACTAGACCACACACCTGTTCCTCACCTGCCCACAGGTGGACATCAAAGACCAGCAGCACCCCTATCTCTCTGCCTGCTCTGAGTGGGGTAAGGTACCACTAGACCACACACCTGTTCCTCACCTGCCCACAGGTGGACATCAAAGACCAGCAGCACCCCTATCTCTCTGCCTGCTCTGAGTGGGGTAAGGTACCACTAGACCACACACCTGTTCCTCACCTGCCCACAGGTGGACATCTAAGACCAGCAGCACCCCTATCTCTCTGCCTGGTCTGAGTGGGGTAAGGTACCACTAGACCACACACCTGTTCCTCACCTGCCCACAGGTGGACATCAACGACCAGCAGCACCCCTATCTCTCTGCCTGCTCTGAGTGGGGTAAGGTACCACTAGACCACACACCTGTTCCTCACCTGCCCACAGGTGGACATCAAAGACCAGCAGCACCCCTATCTCTCTGCCTGCTCTGAGTGGGGTAAGGTACCACTAGACCACACACCTGTTCCTCACCTGCCCACAGGTGGACATCTAAGACCAGCAGCACCCCTATCTCTCTGCCTGGTCTGAGTGGGGTAAGGTACCACTACACCACACACCTGTTCCTCACCTGCCCACAGGTGGACATCAAAGACCAGCAGCACCCCTATCTCTCTGCCTGCTCTGAGTGGGGTAATGTACCACTACACCACACACCTGTTCCTCACCTGCCCACAGGTGGACATCAAAGACCAGCAGCACCCCTATCTCTCTGCCTGCTCTTAGTGGGGTAAGGTACCACTAGACCACACACCTGTTCCTCACCTGCCCACAGGTGGACATCAAAGACCAGCAGCACCCCTATCTCTCTGCCTGGTCTGAGTGGGGTAAGGTACCACTACACCACACACCTGTTCCTCACCTGCCCACAGGTGGACATCAAAGACCAGCAGCACCCCTATCTCTCTGCCTGCTCTGAGTGGGGTAAGGTACCACTAGACCACACACCTGTTCCTCACCTGCCCACAGGTGGACATCAAAGACCAGCAGCACCCCTATCTCTCTGCCTGGTCTGAGTGGGGTAAGGTACCACTAGACCACACACCTGTTCCTCACCTGCCCACAGGTGGACATCTAAGACCAGCAGCACCCCTATCTCTCTGCCTGCTCTGAGTGGGGTAAGGTACCACTACACCACACACCTGTTCCTCACCTGCCCACAGGTGGACATCAACGACCAGCAGCACCCCTATCTCTCTGCCTGCTCTGAGTGGGGTAAGGTACCACTAGACCACACACCTGTTCCTCACCTGCCCACAGGTGGACATCAAAGACCAGCAGCACCCCTATCTCTCTGCCTGGTCTGAGTGGGGTAAGGTACCACTAGACCACACACCTGTTCCTCACCTGCCCACAGGTGGACATCAAAGACCAGCAGCACCCCTATCTCTCTGCCTGCTCTGAGTGGGGTAAGGTACCACTAGACCACACACCTGTTCCTCACCTGCCCACAGGTGGACATCAAAGACCAGCAGCACCCCTATCTCTCTGCCTGGTCTGAGTGGGGTAAGGTACCACTACACCACACACCTGTTCCTCACCTGCCCACAGGTGGACATCAAAGACCAGCAGCACCCCTATCTCTCTGCCTGCTCTGAGTGGGGTAAGGTACCACTAGACCACACACCTGTTCCTCACCTGCCCACAGGTGGACATCAAAGACCAGCAGCACCCCTATCTCTCTGCCTGCTCTGAGTGGGGTAAGGTACCACTACACCACACACCTGTTCCTCACCTGCCCACAGGTGGACATCAAAGACCAGCAGCACCCCTATCTCTCTGCCTGGTCTGAGTGGGGTAAGGTACCACTACACCACACACCTGTTCCTCACCTGCCCACAGGTGGACATCAAAGACCAGCAGCACCCCTATCTCTCTGCCTGGTCTGAGTGGGGTAAGGTACCACTAGACCACACACCTGTTCCTCACCTGCCCACAGGTGGACATCAAAGACCAGCAGCACCCCTATCTCTCTGCCTGGTCTGAGTGGGGTAAGGTACCACTAGACCACACACCTGTTCCTCACCTGCCCACAGGTGGACATCAAAGACCAGCAGCACCCCTATCTCTCTGCCTGGTCTGAGTGGGGTAAGGTACCACTAGACCACACACCTGTTCCTCACCTGCCCACAGGTGGACATCAAAGACCAGCAGCACCCCTATCTCTCTGCCTGCTCTGAGTGGGGTAAGGTACCACTACACCACACACCTGTTCCTCACCTGCCCACAGGTGGACATCAAAGACCAGCAGCACCCCTATCTCTCTGCCTGCTCTGAGTGGGGTAAGGTACCACTAGACCACACACCTGTTCCTCACCTGCCCACAGGTGGACATCAAAGACCAGCAGCACCCCTATCTCTCTGCCTGGTCTGAGTGGGGTAAGGTACCACTACACCACACACCTGTTCCTCACCTGCCCACAGGTGGACATCAAAGACCAGCAGCACCCCTATCTCTCTACCTGGTCTGAGTGGGGTAAGGTACCACTACACCACACACCTGTTCCTCACCTGCCCACAGGTGGACATCAAAGACCAGCAGCACCCCTATCTCTCTGCCTGGTCTGAGTGGGGTAAGGTTCCACTACACCACACACCTGTTCCTCACCTGCCCACAGGTGGACATCAAAGACCAGCAGCACCCCTATCTCTCTGCCTGCTCTGAGTGGGGTAAGGTACCACTAGACCACACACCTGTTCCTCACCTGCCCACAGGTGGACATCAACGACCAGCAGCACCCCTATCTCTCTGCCTGCTCTGAGTGGGGTAAGGTACCACTAGACCACACACCTGTTCCTCACCTGCCCACAGGTGGACATCAAAGACCAGCAGCACCCCTATCTCTCTGCCTGCTCTGAGTGGGGTAAGGTACCACTAGACCACACACCTGTTCCTCACCTGCCCACAGGTGGACATCAAAGACCAGCAGCACCCCTATCTCTCTGCCTTGTCTGAGTGGGGTAAGGTACCACTAGACCACACACCTGTTCCTCACCTGCCCACAGGTGGACATCAAAGACCAGCAGCACCCCTATCTCTCTGCCTGCTCTGAGTGGGGTAAGGTACCACTAGACCACACACCTGTTCCTCACCTGCCCACAGGTGGACATCTAAGACCAGCAGCACCCCTATCTCTCTGCCTGGTCTGAGTGGGGTAAGGTACCACTAGACCACACACCTGTTCCTCACCTGCCCACAGGTGGACATCAAAGACCAGCAGCACCCCTATCTCTCTGCCTGCTCTGAGTGGGGTAAGGTACCACTAGACCACACACCTGTTCCTCACCTGCCCACAGGTGGACATCAAAGACCAGCAGCACCCCTATCTCTCTGCCTGCTCTGAGTGGGGTAAGGTACCACTAGACCACACACCTGTTCCTCACCTGCCCACAGGTGGACATCAAAGACCAGCAGCACCCCTATCTCTCTGCCTGCTCTGAGTGGGGTAAGGTACCACTACACCACACACCTGTTCCTCACCTGCCCACAGGTGGACATCAAAGACCAGCAGCACCCCTATCTCTCTGCCTGGTCTGAGTGGGGTAAGGTACCACTACACCACACACCTGTTCCTCACCTGCCCACAGGTGGACATCAAAGACCAGCAGCACCCCTATCTCTCTGCCTGCTCTGAGTGGGGTAAGGTACCACTAGACCACACACCTGTTCCTCACCTGCCCACAGGTGGACATCTAAGACCAGCAGCACCCCTATCTCTCTGCCTGGTCTGAGTGGGGTAAGGTACCACTACACCACACACCTGTTCCTCACCTGCCCACAGGTGGACATCAAAGACCAGCAGCACCCCTATCTCTCTGCCTGCTCTGAGTGGGGTAAGGTACCACTAGACCACACACCTGTTCCTCACCTGCCCACAGGTGGACATCTAAGACCAGCAGCACCCCTATCTCTCTGCCTGCTCTGAGTGGGGTAAGGTACCACTACACCACACACCTGTTCCTCACCTGCCCACAGGTGGACATCAAAGACCAGCAGCACCCCTATCTCTCTGCCTGGTCTGAGTGGGGTAAGGTACCACTACACCACACACCTGTTCCTCACCTGCCCACAGGTGGACATCAAAGACCAGCAGCACCCCTATCTCTCTGCCTGGTCTGAGTGGGGTAGGGGCACTCTTATCAAATGGCATTTAGAGAACAATGATTTTAAGGATAGCTCTTTATTTAACTGTCAAATATAAACATGGAATTCATATGAAGAGGACTCTAAAGGTAGCTCAGTAAATATTCTACTATTACTACTAACACATAAACAAGAAAAATATATCTTATTCAAATATTGTTCAAGGGTGGTGTAGCAGGTAAGCCAAGAGCAGCAGGATGAGCATGAGTCCAAAGGCAGGCCCTGCAACACCTGTGCACCCACATTCACTTGAAAATATACGCCTGACATTAGTAGTCTTCCTATTAGTTACATGTATGTATTCTCCATCAGTTGTGGCTGACTTAATTAAAATAATAATAGCATGACAAGGCACCACATATATTCATGAACATATGACACCAACACCTATTGTACCATACAGCACCCAATTATATACACGTCCATGGCCACTGTGTTCTCGACCACTAGGGCCTGCCCTGATGGCCGTGTGGTCTAAGGCATTGCCACTGACTGCTCACTGCCTCTCACCACTACGGCCTACCCTGATGGCCGTGTGGTCTAAGGCATTGCCACTGACTGCTCACTGCCTCTCACCACTACGGCCTACCCTGATGGCCGTGTGGTCTAAGGCATTGCCACTGACTGCTCACTGCCTCTCACCACTACGGCCTGCCCTGATGGCCGTGTGATCTAAGGCATTGCCACTGACTGCTCACTGCCTCTCACCACTACGGCCTACCCTGATGGCTGTGTGGTCTAAGGCATTGCCACTGACTGCTCACTGCCTCTCACCACTACGGCCTACCCTGATGGCGGTGTGGTCTAAGGCATTGCTACAGACTGCTCACTGCCACTCACCACTAGGGCCTGCCCTGATGGCTGAGTGGTCTAAAGCATTGCCACCGACTGTTCACTGCCTCTCACCACTAGAGCCTACCCTGATGGCCGTGTGGTCTAAGGCATTACCACTGACTGCTCACTGCCTCTCACCACTACGGCCTATCCTGATGGCCGTGTGGTCTAAGGCATAGCCACTGACTGCTCACTGCCTCTCACCACTAGGGCCTGCCCTGATGGCCGTGTGGTCTAAGGCATTGCTACTGACTGCTCACTGCCACTCACCACTAGGGCCTGCCCTGATGGCTGAGTGGTCTAAAAGATTGCCACTGACTGCTCACTGCCTCTCTTCACTAGGGCCTGCCCTGATGGCTGAGTGGTCTAAAAGATTGCCACTGACTGCTCACTGCCTCTCACCACTAAGGCCTACCCTGATGGCTGTGTGGTCTTAGGCATTGCCACTGACTGCTCAGTCTCTCACCAATAGGGCCTACTCTGATGGCCGTGTGGACTAAGGCATTGCCACTTACTGCTCACTGTCTCTCACCACTAGGGCCTACCCTGATGGCTGTGCGGTCTAAGGCATTGCCAACGACTGCTTACTGCCTCTCACCACTAGGGCCTGCCCTGATGGCCGTGTGGTCTAAGGCATTGCCAACGACTGCTTACTGCCTCTCACCACTTAAGGGCCTGCCCTGATGGCCGTGTGGTCTAAAGTATTGCTACAGACTGCTCACTGCCTCTCACCACTAGGGCTTGCCCTGATGGCCGTGTGGTCTAAGGCATTGCCACTGACTGCTCACTGGCTCTCAACACTGGGGCCTGCCTGGATAGCTGGGTGGTCTAAGGCATTGGCACAGACTGCTCACTGCTTCTCACCATTAGGGCGTGCCCTGATGGCCATGTGGTCTATGGCATTGCCACAGACTGCTCACTGCCTCTCACCACTAAGGCCTACCCTGATGGCTGTGTGGTCTTAGGCATTGCCACTGACTGCTCACTGCCTCTCACCACTAGGGCCTACCCTGATGGCCGTGTGGTCTAATGCATTGCCACTTACTGCTCAGTCTCTCACCAATAGGGCCTACTCTGATGGCCGTGTGGACTAAGGCATTGCCACTTACTGCTCACTGTCTCTCACCACTAGGGCCTACCCTGATGGCTGTGCGGTCTAAGGCATTGCCAACGACTGCTTACTGCCTCTCACCACTAGGGCCTGCCCTGATGGCCGTGTGATCTAAAGTATTGCTACAGACTGCTCACTGCCTCTCACCACTAGGGCTTGCCCTGATGGCCGTGTGGTCTAAGGCATTGCCACTGACTGCTCACTGGCTCTCAACACTGGGGCCTGCCTGGATAGCTGGGTGGTCTAAGGCATTGGCACAGACTGCTCACTGCTTCTCACCACTAGGGCGTGCCCTGATGGCCATGTGGTCTATGGCATTGCCACTGACTGCTCACTGCCTCTCAACACTAGGGCCTGCCCTGATGGCCAAGAGGTATAAGGCATTGCCACTGACTGCTCACTGCCTCTCAACACGTACTGGGGCCTGCCTGGATAGCTGGGTGGTCTAAGGCATTGGCACAGACTGTTCAATGCCTCTCACCACTAGGGCCTGCCCTGATGGCCGTGTGGTCTAAAGCATTGCCACTGACAGCTCACTGCCTCTTTACACTAGGGCCTGCCCTGATGACCGAGTGGACTGAGGCATTGCCACTGACTGTTAGCTATCTCTCACCACTAGGGCTTGCCCTGATGGCCGAGTGGACTGAGGCACTGCCACTGACTGCTAGTTATCTCTCACCACTGGGGCCTGCCTGGATAGCTGGGTGGACTGAGGCATTGCCACTGACAGCTCACTGCCTCTCACCACTAGGGCCTGCCCTGATGGCCGAGTGGACTGAGGCATTGCCACTGACTGCTAGCTATATCTCACCTTCTCACCACTAGGGCCTGCCATGATGACTGAGTGGACTAAGGCATTGGCGGCACTTTCTGCTTCCTGTTTCTCACCACTGGGGCCTGCATGGATAGCTGGGTGGTCTAAGGCATTGGCACAGACTGCTCAATGCCTCTCACCACTAGGGCCTAGCTACCCTGATGGCCGTGTGGTCTAAGGCATTGCCACTGACAGCTCACTGCCTCTTTACACTAGGGCCTGCCCTGATGACCGAGTGGACTGGGGCATTGACACTGACTGCTCGCTATCTCTCACCACTAGGGCTTGCCCTGATGGCCGAGTGGACTGAGGCACTGCCACTGACTGCTAGCTATCTCTCACCACTGGGGCCTGCATGGATAGCTGGGTGGTCTAACGCATTGGCTCAATGCCTCTCACCACTAGGGCCTAGCTAACTTGATGGTCGTGTGGTCTAAGGCATTGCCACTGACAGCTCACTGCCTCTCACCACTTGGGGCCTGCCCTGATGACCGAGTGGACTGAGGCATTGCCATAGACTGCTAGCTATCTTTCACCACTAGGGCTTGCCCTGATGGCCGAGTGGACTGAGGCATTGCCACTGACTGCCAGCTATCTCTCACCTTCTCACCACTAGGGCCTGCCTTGATGACTGAGTGGACTAAGGCATTGTCACTGACTGCTTCCTGTTTCTCACCACTGGGGCCTGCCTGGATAGCTGGGTGGACTAGGGCATTAGCAGTGCCTGCTCACTGCCTCTCACCACTAGGGCCTGATGGCCGAGTGGACTGAGGCATTGCCACTGACTGCTCCCTGTCCCTCACTACCAAAGGCCTGCCTGGATAGGCAGGAAGTCTAAGGCAATGCCATTGACTGCTTGCTGTCTCTCACCAGTAGGGCCTGACCTGATGGCTAAGTGGACTAAGGCATTGCCACTGCCTGCTAGCTAGCTCTCACCACTAGGGCCTGCCCTAATGGCCGTGTGGTCTAAGGCATTGCCACTGACTGCTCACTGCCTCTTACCACTGGGGCCTGCCTGGATAGCCGGGTAGACAAAGGCATTGCCACTGACTGCTCACTGCCTCTCACCAATAGGGCCTGCCCTGATGGCTGAGTGGTCTAAGGCATTGCCAACGACTGCTTACTGCCTCTCACCACTAGGGCCTGCCCTGATGGCTGAGTAGTCTAAAGCATTGCCACTGACTGCTCACTGCCTCTCACCACTAGGGCCTGCCCTGATGGCCATGTGGACTAAGGCATTGCCACTGACCGCCCACTGCCTCTCACCACTAGGGCCTGCCTGGATAGCCGGGTGGACTAAGGCATTAGCTCTGACTGCTCACCGTCCTCCATAACTGCCAGGGCCTGCCATGAAGGTCAGTTGGGTTAAGGTATTGCCAGTGACTGTTTGTTGCCTCTCGCCACCAGGGCCTGCCATGAAGGTCAGTTGGGTAAAGGTATTGCCAGTGACTGTTTGCTGCCTCTCACCACCAGGGCCTGCCATGAAGGTCAGTTGGGTTAAGGTATTGCCAGTGACTGTTTGCTGCCTCTCACCACCAGGGCCTGCCATGAAGGTCAGTTGGGTAAAGGTATTGCCAGTGACTGTTTGTTGCCTCTCGCCACCAGGGCCTGCCATGAAGGTCAGTTGGGTTAAGGTATTGCCAGTGACTGTTTGCTGCCTCTCACCACCAGGGCCTGCCATGAAGGTCAGTTGGGTAAAGGTATTGCCAGTGACTGTTTGTTGCCTCTCGCCACCAGGGCCTGCCATGAAGGTCAGTTGGGTTAAGGTATTGCCAGTGACTGTTTGTTGCCTCTCGCCACCAGGGCCTGCCATGAAGGTCAGTTGGGTAAAGGTATTGCCAGTGACTGTTTGCTGCCTCTCGCCACCAGGGCCTGCCATGAAGGTCAGTTGGGTTAAGGTATTGCCAGTGACTGTTTGCTGCCTCTCACCACCAGGGCCTGCCATGAAGGTCAGTTGGGTTAAGGTATTGCCAGTGACTGTTTGCTGCCTCTCACCACCAGGGCCTGCCATGAAGGTCAGTTGGGTTAAGGTATTGCCAGTGACTGTTCGCTGCCTCTTGCCACCAGGGCCTCCCATGAAGGTCAGTTGGGTTAAGGTATTGCCAGTGACTGTTTGCTGCCTCTCACCACCAGGGCCTGCCATGAAGGTCAGTTGGGTTAAGGTATTGCCAGTGACTGTTTGCTGCCTCTCGCCGCCAGGGCCTGCCATGAAGGTCAGTTGGGTTAAGGTATTGCCAGTGACTGTTTGCTGCCTCTCACCACCAGGGCCTGCCATAAAGGTCAGTTGGGTTAAGGTATTGCCAGTGACTGTTCGCTGCCTCTCCCCACCAGGGCCTGCCATGAAGGTCAGTTGGGTTAAGGTATTGCCAGTGACTGTTCGCTGCCTCTCACCACCAGGGCCTGCCATGAAGGTCAGTTGGGTTAAGGTATTGCCAGTGACTGTTCGCTGCCTCTCACCACCAGGGCCTGCCATGAAGGTCAGTTGGGTTAAGGTATTGCCAGTGACTGTTTGCTGCCTCTCACCACCAGGGCCTGCCATGAAGGTCAGTTGGGTTAAGGTATTGCCAGTGACTGTTTGCTGCCTCTCGCCACCAGGGCCTGCCATGAAGGTCAGTTGGGTTAAGGTATTGCCAGTGACTGTTTGCTGCCTCTCACCACCAGGGCCTGCCATGAAGGTCAGTTGGGTTAAGGTATTGCCAGTGACTGTTTGCTGCCTCTCGCCACCAGGGCCTGCCATGAAGGTCAGTTGGGTTAAGGTATTGCCAGTGACTGTTTGCTGCCTCTCGCCACCAGGGCCTGCCATGAAGGTCAGTTGGGTTAAGGTATTGCCAGTGACTGTTCGCTGCCTCTCACCACCAGGGCCTGCCATGAAGGTCAGTTGGGTTAAGGTATTGCCAGTGACTGTTTGCTGCCTCTCGCCGTCAGGGCCTGCCATGAAGGTCAGTTGGGTTAAGGTATTGCCAGTGACTGTTTGCTGCCTCTCGCCACCAGGGCCTGCCATGAAGGTCAATTGGGTTAAGGTATTGCCAGTGACTGTTTGCTGCCTCTCACCTCCAGGGCCTGCCATGAAGGTCAGTTGGGTTAAGGTATTGCCAGTGACTGTTCGCTGCCTCTCACCACCAGGGCCTGCCATGAAGGTCAGTTGGGTTAAGGTATTGCCAGTGACTGTTTGCTGCCTCTCACCGTCAGGGCCTGCCATGAAGGTCAGTTGGGTTAAGGTATTGCCGGTGACTGTTTGCTGCCTCTCACCGCCAGGGCCTGCCATGAAGGTCAGTTGGGTTAAGGTATTGCCAGTGACTGTTTGTTGCCTCTCACCACCAGGGCCTGCCATGAAGGTCAGTTGGGTTAAGGTATTGCCAGTGACTGTTTGCTGCCTCTCACCACCAGGGCCTGCCATGAAGGTCAGTTGGGTTAAGGTATTGCCAGTGACTGTTTGTTGCCTCTCGCCACCAGGGCCTGCCATGAAGGTCAGTTGGGTTAAGGTATTGCCAGTGACTGTTCGCTGCCTCTCGCCACCAGGGCCTGCCATGAAGGTCAGTTGGGTTAAGGTATTGCCAGTGACTGTTTGCTGCCTCTCGCCATTGGCCAGGTCGACAGTTACTTGAGGCAAAGCAGTGATTTTACCAAGAAGTGTTTTTCTCCATCACTTACAACTGCTCCTTAATATGGCAGAAAGGATTGACGATAATGTAATTCTAAATTGCCAATTCACTGTCAGGCTGCCGTAACATACAGCACTGAATCATAGCCCCCCCCCCTCTTCTCCTCCTGTGTCTGCTAGGCCTGTATCAAGGGGTAGGGGACTAACCCAGAACATTGCAAATAAGGGTAGTTTTCTATATTTTGTTAGCTCATTGTTAATTTTGTTATTTTGTGTCCTTGTAGCATTGCATACTGTTCAAAATATACCATTATACTTCTCACTATAGGTGTCTGATATGCATATATAGATAAACTCAACTCCTATATTAAAGGAGGACCACAACCCAGTAGGGCAAGCCAACATAGCTGAGGAGCTGCCACTCTCTGCTCACTGCCTCTGAGGGGCAAATATTCTGGGGGGGGGGGGATATCCTTGTTTGACCTGGCCAGAATATATTTCCTAACAACTTTTTTTTTCAAGACAGTTCTGCGCTTTTTCTTTTTGAAATTGAATCATCAAGGCCTGAAAGATTATTTCTCTTTATTCAGGGTCAGGATTTTCCCTACCTTTCAGGGCTAGAATTTTTTCCTAAAAAAGGATAGGGAGTATCCTTATCCCCTTGCAGTGCACACTCAGTATGTGCATGTCATCTAGTCTGTTCTATTGGGAGTATCCTTATCCCCTTGCAGTGCACACTCGATCAGTATGTGCATGTCATCTAGTCTGTTCTATTGGGAGTATCCTTATCCCCTTGCAGTGCACACTCAGTATGTGCATGTCATCTAGTCTGTTCTATTGGGAGTATCCTTATCCCCTTGCAGTGCACACTCAGTATGTGCATGTCATCTAGTCTGTTCTATTGGGAGTATCCTTATCCCCTTGCAGTGCACACTCAGTATGTGCATGTCATCTAGTCTGTTCTATTGGGAGTATCCTTATCCCCTTGCAGTGCACACTCAGTATGTGCATGTCATCTAGTCTGTTCTATTGGGAGTATCCTTATCCCCTTGCAGTGCACACTCAGTATGTGCATGTCATCTAGTCTGTTCTATTGGGAGTATCCTTATCCCCTTGCAGCAAACACTCAGTATGTGCATGTCATCTAGTCTGTTCTATTGGGAGTATCCTTATCCCCTTGCAGCAAACACTCAGTATGTGCATGTCATCTAGTCTGTTCTATTGGGAGTATCCTTATCCCCTTGCAGTGCACACTCAGTATGTGCATGTCATCTAGTCTGTTCTATTGGGAGTATCCTTATCCCCTTGCAGTGCACACTCAGTATGTGCATGTCATCTAGTCTGTTCTATTGGGAGTATCCTTATCCCCTTGCAGCAAACACTCAGTATGTGCATGTCATCTAGTCTGTTCTATTGGGAGTATCCTTATCCCCTTGCAGTGCACACTCAGTATGTGCATGTCATCTAGTCTGTTCTATTGGGAGTATCCTTATCCCCTTGCAGTGCACACTCAGTATGTGCATGTCATCTAGTCTGTTCTATTGGGAGTATCCTTATCCCCTTGCAGTGTACACTCAGTATGTGCATGTCATCTAGTCTGTTCTATTGATTTCTGGGGTTCAGCTTTTTGTGTGATTAAACCTTAGAAGACCAAACACATGGAATGGAAACCAGCCGGTCAACCTGAACATGCTAGCCTCAACCAGTGTCAACTAATAGTCGCTAATAGGTGCTCTGGGCACCCCCAGCAGGTGGTGGAGATAAGGTTTCTCTGTAATGTAATCGATACAAGAGCCCTGATTGGTCCTTGTTCCCACGTGACCTCGCCCTGCTGCCTTATCTGGTAGTCCTGGCATGAGGCCAGCATGTAACTATAGGGCATATAGTAATTGGTCTCTCGTTACATATCCATTCTTTTCTTAATCCAAGATTAAACTGCAGACGAGCTGTGTCACATTACTCACACATGATGCAGTTGTACCTCTGAAAGGTGCTGCTGCTGAGATAGTGAATAACCTGCCACATATGACGTTACACAGCTGCACATTACGTTACAGCAATGTTGACCGGTTCATGCTGATCACAGCGGCCACCTAAAGCAGCTGAACAATTTGGAGGAAATCTTGCGGGAAAAGGCAGTCTCAGGAAAATATTCAATAGAGAAATATTACTCAGAACACTGCCAACGCTCCTTAAGATATTTTCTAAAGTCAATCTCAATTCCAAGGTTATTGTTAAAAGTATCTTAAGTACACAGACGACAATATCCAAATGAATACTAGTTTAAATCATGAATAGGTTAGGATAATTGTTTCACTCAATAATGGCTTTATTTGAGGGGAGGGGAGAGAATTATTCCCAATAACACAACCTCAATGCATCATTCCCCTCGTTGCATTATTACATATTTTACTCATCAAAAGTCATTTTACTTTAGTAAGTACTGTAACACTTTCCTTTATTTTTCATTACGCTCTGAATTCCATTCAGAGCATATGCATAAAAACAATATGGCAGTGTTTTTCAATTTTGTGTATGAGAAATGTTTGTTCTCACCGAGTGCAACATCTGTTTACTGCTTAATACCTTGATCAAATACTAGATTTTCCGCTTTCAGAACTGGAATCTCAGTCAGCAATTAAATTGATGCATCTGCATATTGATTTAATATGAAAGATACATATCAACCTCAGGGCAATGTTTATCAAATCTGACTGATATGCAGCTTGAAAAAGATCAATCGTTTGTTTTTATTGGGTGCGTTATGATAAGTAACCTATAAGTACTGTAACACTATCTGCACTGCCATACTACCCTCCCAGCTGGGCTGGTGCCTTCCTTACCTCATCAAGGTAAGTAACCTATAAGTACTGTAACACTACCTGTACTGCCATACTACCCTCCCAGCTGGGCTGGTGCCTTCCTTACCTCATCAAGGTAAGTAACCTATAAGTACTGTAACACTACCTGTACTGCCATACTACCCTCCCAGCTGGGCTGGTGCCTTCCTTACCTCATCAAGGTAAGTAACCTATAAGTACTGTAACACTACCTGTACTGCCATACTACCCTCCCAGCTGGGCTGGTGCCTTCCTTACCTCATCAAGGTAAGTAACCTATAAGTACTGTAACACTACCTGTACTGCCATACTACCCTCCCAGCTGGGCTGGTGCCTTCCTTACCTCATCAAGGTAAGTAACCTATAAGTACTGTAACACTACCTGTACTGCCATACTACCCTCCCAGCTGGGCTGGTGCCTTCCTTACCTCATCAAGGTAAGTAACCTATAAGTCCTGTAACACTACCTGTACTGCCATACAACCCTCCCAGCTGGGCTGGTGCCTTCCTTACCTCATCAAGGTAAGTAACCTATAAGTACTGTAACACTACCTGTACTGCCATACTACCCTCCCAGCTGGGCTGGTGCCTTCCTTACCTCATCAAGGTAAGTCACCCATAATGATAATAATAATAATATTAATAATAATAATAATGATAATAATAATATTTATGGCAATATTAAAATGATTATGTTAGTAAAGGTATTCGGTTTATAGTCTTGTATCCACCAAAGCGCTCACACGACCTTCCTCCCCTAGCAGGCACTGTACACACTGAAACCATTTCAATCCCCCGGGGGATATTCCAGAGCAACTGTCTGTATATAGCGCACACGCTCTAAGCACTACCTCATTTATGCTAGGAACCCATTTTGCAGCTAGGTAGACTGAAGCAATATGGAATAAACTGTCTTGCCAAAGGAAGGACCAAAGTGCCCCGGCCGGGAATTGAACCAGCGACCCTCTGATTAGTAGTCCGACACCTAACCAACTGAGCTACGTTGTCCCTATGTAATTATACTAATTGATCAAGCATATGCATATGTGATGCTGATAATAATGTAGGGATAATAATTTCTGATTTGTGTCAGTTTCAAATATACAAAAGGTGAAAACTGTCAGAGAGTGTAATATATTGATCTGAGATGTGAGTTGACGTTGATAGCCATATGTTACATGTTTGAGAGGGAGTGTAGGTACAGCAGCAGCAGCAGTGTGTAGAGGTATGCAGGGTGACGTCACGGCCATCAGCGGCGGTGGCGGCGGCGGTGGCGGAGGCGGCGCTCAGTGGAGGAGAAGGACAATAACACAGGTGTGCAACAAATGCTGCAGACAACGTCATACAGCAGCCGATAGCTAATCAATGATTCCAGCACAGCTAGCCATGTGCCATACACACATGTAGGATGACAGTCCTCCCACACATACACTAGTTCTGGATCTACACCTAGTTCCCTCATCTTAACCCAGCTGAGTGCCACAGATGCATTTACACTTTAAAATCATGCAACCGTAGATCAAGTGACACTTCAAGTGACAAACTTTTACTGACTCCTCCTGCACAAACATAAGTAATGTATCTACCCTATTGTCAGGCACCTGTGTGTAGAGTAGGTAATAGCACCACAGTCAGGGCAATCAGGTCAGATTTCATATTATAACAGAGCACCAGGAATTCAGCTATGAAATCCTTACTATTTTATGTGCCCTAATAAACTTTAGCCAAAACTTTTTTGAAAATCCTAGTATTTTCGCAACATTATCTTAAGAATGTCTTGGTTTTCCCACCTATTTTTGATGAAGGTCTTGTTTGAAAGAAAGTTTCTTTTCTGCTAATAAACATTCTCAATATTGTTGCTTTTATTCAGGTATTCCCTCAAGTCATCAATCATTTTATGTTGACCAGTAACACCACCATCATTGACCCAAGGCACCACTAATTTTGAACCGTGGTACCTCCTTTTCAACCATATCACCATCAATGTTGACCCTTGACACCACCAATATGACCAGATAGCAAAGCTACAGACAAGTAATCTGCATGCCAATCGTACTGATTCCTATAGTACTAATTGCCTCACAACTGAAATACCAGTACTGGAATCTTTTTCAGAATCTTGTAGGGCTGATTCTGAAGATGGCACTAGCCCAACTAGCCAAAAGTGTAGTAAGATTATGCCTCATGGTAACATGACGTACTACTCCAACCAGGCTTGTGAAAAGACTGAGAGCTAGCTTTTGATTGAAATCATCATTGACAAAGTCAGGTATCCAAGAATTGTTGTAGTCTCTAGCTGAGATTGTCCATAGAATCAATGAGTTGGTGTTAAAACAGTTATTATTCGTATAATAAACATTGTTCCTGTGTATATCACATTAGTCAAAAGAGTTAAATCATTTTGGTCCTTTAGGTGGAGCTAGTAGTAGACTTCCAGGGTGTTCTACCCGGCAGCCCCTCTAGCTATTTGGTCATTGTCGGCCCTGTATGTATGGACCTCTTTGGACACAGTATCTCTGGACAAAGTTTCATTCCTATCCGCCACACATAGCTCTCAACTGTGTCTAGGGGTTGACACCTTTAACATTTTCGCGATTCAATACAATATCAATATTTCCTTAATGATACAATGTCTAAATAATATTTTTAACGATAGTGCCTAATAAATGGTGAACTCCCTTCGAGCAAAGATGTTGAGATAGCAATGAAGTCAATTTCCTATATATTTCAAATCTTAAACGAATCTACGATACGATAGTCAACCTTTTCAATACAATTATACTTTTCCCGTTTGATATGAGTATTAGGCATTGTATGGAGTACCGGATTACCTATCCCCAACTGTGTCTGCCTTACTTGATACTCAAGTCAACAACAAGATAACTCGGTCATGCTCTGATAACTTTTCCAATATGCTCAGGTATGAAAAAAACAACTAGTATGTAGACTAGGTTGAAAACACTGCAATCTGTTGGCAATACACCTACACAATTATGTAGCTCATGGTATATCCACAGCTGTAAGAGCCCGCACAGGTGTTCAGGCCTGTTTACCACATGGGCAGGGAAAGTACCCAAAGCTAAATGGGATTACAAGTCTAGCACCTGTTCTTATAATGTTAGAAATTTACTACTGATCATGGCAGGTACTTATGGTGCTTTCTACCTAAAGATTTTCAAAAAGATTAGTGATATCTGTTGTGAAGGTCAACTGTGGGGCTGAGCAAGGTCACCTCAGAACCCTGGCAAGGTCACCCCAGGACCTAGGAAAGGTCACCTTGAGACCTAAGCAAGGTCACCTTGAGGCCTCTACTATGCGGGACTAAATTGTTTAGATTTTTGGCATGACATGTTTTTTCTGAGGAGGATTAGGACTGTGCAGGTGCCTGGACATGGTGTCAGGATTGAACTGTTGTAAGGACACATGAGGTTGTAGAGGTGCTCTATAATGAACTTAACTCATGCATGCCATATAGAGCTGTCTGATTAGTCAAATAAGTTGCTCCAGCTATCGGTCAAAGCTTTGGACCATGTGTACAATTTCATATACAAATAGATTAACTCATCTCTGCTTAGAATAGAGTTCCCTTGTAAAAATGTTTGAATACACTAATGCATTTGAAAATAAGTTCCTATTAATAAGATATACAATTGCAAAACATTTGAAAGGAATTAAGTTGTTGTTAGGGTTTGAAGAACATGCTCCCTTTAAATGTTTTGGTCATATGTTAGGTATCCTGAACAAGATTACATATTGAGCGGTTGGTCGTTAGGCTGGTTATGTGTGAATGACATATTTAGCAGGTACTGCGGGGCTGCCTCAGTAGCCAAGTGGCCAAGGCATTGTACTTCACTGCTACTGTCTCTCACCAAGCAGGTACTGCGGGGCTGCCTCAGTAGCCAAGTGGCCAAGGCATTGTACTTCACTGCTACTGTCTCTCACCAAGCAGGTACTGCGGGGCTGCCTCAGTAGCCAAGTGGCCAAGGCATTGTACTTCACTGCTACTGTCTCTCACCAAGCAGGTACTGCGGGGCTGCCTCAGTAGCCAAGTGGCCAAGGCATTGTACTTCACTGCTACTGTCTCTCACCAAGCAGGTACTGCGGGGCTGCCTCAGTAGCCAAGTGGCCAAGGCATTGTACTTCACTGCTACTGTCTCTCACCAAGCAGGTACTGCGGGGCTGCCTCAGTAGCCAAGTGGCCAAGGCATTGTACTTCACTGCTACTGTCTCTCACCAAGCAGGTACTGCGGGGCTGCCTCAGTAGCCAAGTGGCCAAGGCATTGTACTTCACTGCTACTGTCTCTCACCAAGCAGGTACTGCGGGGCTGCCTCAGTAGCCAAGTGGCCAAGGCATTGTACTTCACTGCTACTGTCTCTCACCAAGCAGGTACTGCGGGGCTGCCTCAGTAGCCAAGTGGCCAAGGCATTGTACTTCACTGCTACTGTCTCTCACCAAGCAGGTACTGCGGGGCTGCCTCAGTAGCCAAGTGGCCAAGGCATTGTACTTCACTGCTACTGTCTCTCACCAAGCAGGTACTGCGGGGCTGCCTCAGTAGCCAAGTGGCCAAGGCATTGTACTTCACTGCTACTGTCTCTCACCAAGCAGGTACTGCGGGGCTGCCTCAGTAGCCAAGTGGCCAAGGCATATTACTTCACTGCTACTGTCTCTCACCAAGCAGGTACTGCGGGGCTGCCTCAGTAGCCAAGTGGCCAAGGCATTGTACTTCACTGCTACTGTCTCTCACCAAGCTCTGCCAAAGGTTCAAGGTTTACATCTGTCTCGGGTCATGTGAAAAAGATGCCAATAATTGGGGAGCTATTCAGTGAGTATATCTATGACTGCCTTTAGTCAAAATTCAGCTTTGATGTAGCAGAAAAAAGTGGGAATAAACAATTTCCAAATACCACAAGGCAGGATGTAACAATACAGGGTAGCAATTAATGCACAGGATTGTAGCAATCACTGCATTTGCGAAAATGTGATGATATATTAAATAGATGACATCCACTTTTTATTACAACTTTAATACAATGATTGTACACGACTTTTGTGATAATTGTTACTTCAAGAAATATGGATAAAAAAAACAAGTATATTTTGGCTAGAAATATCAAAGAATTTTACCTCAAACTGGCAATGCACCCACTTATATCTTTAGTCCTGCCAGAATCCCCATCATACCCATTGGCTAGGCCCTGTCTCCCCTCAATTCCACTTTGATAAATCTGAATGAAAGTTATTTACGTTGCTTTCCACTTGAAGGGTGACAGTCGCTTTATTACTCTGGTCAGTTTCGGGGCTGTGGGTGTCAGGACAATTGGCCATCCATTCAGATGGACACTTGACCACCAGGGTATATTTCTCCATGACAGGGAAACAGAGATAAAGTCGAAAAGGGTTTTCTATAAAGGGTAAAGTGGAAAAGGAGGATGACAGCTGCTCACTGCCCCCCCCCCTCCCCCATTCCCTTAAATGAAGAGGACTTAGTATGTTAGTATTTTTGAGAATTGTGGGTCATACATTTTTAGTGACGATGTAATCAAACTGTCCCCCCTTACCCTGAAAGGTAGGGGGGGTGGATATTAAGTCACCCAACTAAGATTGAAAGCTATTTTGGGTCCTTACGCTAACTTAGCAGTTGACATTCAATTAATTTCTATGGTCAGTCGGGGTGCGCTGGGTAAGTGTCTCACTGATGGCTTTCTGATAAGGTCAGGGGGAATTGGAAGGAGAAAGGGAAGAAGAGATGGACGATAGCCTCCAATAGGTACTAATCACTGCCCCTACAATTGAGTGTTGGTATTTGTGATTAAGGGTGATTAACCCCCATTAGCCCCCCTTGGACACCCCTATCAGTCTGCCCTGACTGGCCACCATTGTGTGGGCCACTCTAACCCACAAACAGGGCCGCTCCAATCACAGCTTCATAAGAGGATGGTAAACATTTCTGGGCATACATGGCCAGGATATTTTGTGAGAAGGGTTCACTTTTTACTCATCTGAGAAAAGTAACATTTTGCGCTAAAATTGTTATCAACAATTGAAAGTTCAGTAAACCACAAAGGGTTCTACAATAATACCATTGCCCACTCAAAAGTGATTTTCAATGGCCTCTCTCTCTCTCTCTCTCTCTCTCTCTCTCTCTCTCTCTCTCTCTCTCTCTCTCTCTCTCTCTCTTAGTAAGTTCATATCAATGAGTTAAGGTGCTTTCTGTTTTCATGACTTATTCAACTGCATCATGGATAACAATGATCATCACCTTTTTTATAGCTGTTTAATGGTGAGAGGTCTATCAAAGTTTAACTACTTTCCCCAGTATCATGTTTTATGTGGTTGGATAATGTCAAGATAGGGGGACTCCCTGCTCGCATGCACATGCTTTTTAGCTTCCATATATCACCTTTTATTGCTGCCGCATAATGTTTTACTTTCTTTTCACAGCTTTCTAAGGGCGCCTCATCAAAACAACACCTGTTGCTGGCCCAGGAAGGTGCTATAAGCCTCGGACTGTCACTGCCATTGCACTCTCCAAATCCATTCTTGCTGCTGTAAGTCAGAATTCACTGTTAGGGGGGGGGGGGGGGGGGGGGGGGGGTCCTCTATCAATCAAAATCAACAGAAAATGCCATTTTGAATATATGTGTAAATATTGTAAGTTTTCAATGTATTTGACATGTTATCATTACACTTGATTACATATTATCATTATAATCTTGCACCTGTATTGGAATTTGGAAATAATGTTAATCAGGACTTGACGCTAACACAGTGAATTGCTGGCCCCAGGTCAGTAAAGAAAGACTTCAACTGGTCGTACAGTGCCAGTAAACATTTGGGAGACATTCTAACATTTCACCTCAAGAATGTCCAAAAATGTTTTTGGAATGAATGAAGTTAAGATAAATAAGATTAAATGTTGTCGGTGAACTTCATGCAATGTTTTTTTACTTGCTATGTTAAAAAAAAAATTGTAGGACCAGTGAAATTTTGCAGGACCAGTAGATCCTAGTTGTTACTGTTCCTACGTGGCCAGTAACATTTTGAGTTAGCATTGAGGCCTGTTAATCATTATTTTTGTGCCATATTAAGTCTTAATTGTGACCGCATGTTGTTAATATTTGAGGAAATTAATTGAGTACACAGGGAAAATCTGCCACTATTATACCCAGTCTCAATGGCACCTATCTAAAGAATTCACAGGATCGACTGATATTAAGAGCAAGTGAGGGATAGTATACAAATTACTAGGATTTCCATTTCAATTCATTAAGGCGCAATAGGAAGCATGATATATTTAACCCATTAAAACAAAGATAAATCTTACCTTTCACGAGAAAGTACCAGCTTTTAAGATAAGAGTGTGCTTAAACTTTTTTCAAGCAACCCATGAATACCCACACATCTAGACCTTATTTCTGTATTTTTAAAGCTCTTATTTCAACCTCTATGCAATTACTTTGTGTGTATAGTTACATGTAGTGTTTTTTGATTTACATGACTGTATAAAAAGAGCTTTGGCCTGTTTGGAGGTCAGACCCTTATACAGTCTCCAATTGGCAAAGACTTTATGTTCACAATTATTTTCCATACGGGTGTGACCTTTGCGAAATGGAGTACAAGTGGGTCAAAATACCCCCCATCCTCCCACACAAGTTCTAACTCATTTCTATATTCATCTATGAAACATATATTTCCAATTTTAACCAATTCATGCCTGAATGGTCCTCTTAAAAAGAAGAGGGTTTGGCCGTGGCAGAGTGGTTAGGATGCCTGGCTCCCAAGCGTTGGATCCCCATTGGCCTGGTTGCTATAAATAATGTGCAGCGTTATGAGGGTTCTTCTTCAACAGAAAGTCATCCCTTGGAACTATTTGTAAAGAGAAGGGAATTTCTTCCTGGTTCAGGATGTTTGTCTCGTTGCAATAAGCTGTTTAAAGCGACTTAAATACCAATTCCTTCCTTCCTCCCTCGATTATTGCTGCCTCATTGAATATCTCTCTGTAACTTGATAAATATTTAGCTCCAAAAGGCATCCATATTATGCATTTATGAAAGAGATTTCCAAATATTTAATTGGCCATTCAGACACTTACTCTGGGACTGACTGTACTAGCAGATGTAGCGATGCTAGGAGATCTGCTCGACTCTGCTCTGATCAGGATCTATAGCACTTTGAGTGCAAATAACTTAGCCATTGAAACTAACTCACAACATCAATGAAGGAGAGCTGTGATCTCTTTCAGATATGTTTAAAGATGCTCAGAACGTTTCTGGGTGCTTTTAGGCATGAAGAGGTTAACTCACTCTCCTGGTCACATGACATCGCTATTTCCCTCCTCATATTTCATAGGAACCCCTCCTGCCGGCCCTTCTTTCCCTCAGAGCTTCCCGACTTCCCATCAGCCACTTGACCCCCACCTCCCCCCTTTTTTACCCCTCCACATGAAAAGGGTTTCAATGATAGCTACCTGGCCCATAATCAACTCCCGTGAGTGACAGCTCTACAGGGGCTCCCTTTTGAGTGTCAGACCTTGGGGACACTGCCACAGGCACTGCCTTCCTCTTTAACCATCTCACACCTGCAGCTGCAACACAAACACCTCTCAGGGTGTTTCTCATCAATTTATGACCAAAAATCATTTTAGGAAGATTGCAGAAGAAATGTTAATCAGAGTATATATCTGACTTCAAACATTTTGTGAATTTATGATCTATTCTTTATTAATTTTCAAAGCATCATAGATTCAGACAAAGCTTTATATGCAGAACACATGACCCTAAAACATTGACTTCTGGCTGGGGGATAAGTTTCAAATATATAAAAGAGATTTTGGAAAAAAAAAATTAAACTGTTAAAATAGTGTTCCCCTTATTTCAATAATTAAACATCTTATGGATTTGCTGTTTTCTGAAGTTTTCTCTTGGTAAAAAATATATGAGCACCATGCAGAGTAAAATCATTGTAGACTTTGGAGATGATAATTTAGTTAATTGAGATCAGTAGTGGGGACTGACACATCTTGAAAAGTACAGGTTGCATATATAAATAGCTTTTATATATAGAATGTGAAAGGCAAATCCCCTTATTTCAAACACACAGAATAGTTATTGAATTTAAAGTAATCTTTAGATTTGATACCCAATGAGATTATTTTTTGGCCAAGTGTAGCTTACAATATTGCTCTGATAAAGTTCAAGATTTTCTTGAAATTCTCAATTAGAACCTTTCCTCACAAGTTAAGTGAAGAATTTAAAGAAATCCTGCCACCTGCCAAGTCCTATTGAAAGAATCCCAAGGTATCCCAAGCTACCTTTGCCCATCTACCTAAACCCAGGGCCAACAAACAATGGTGACTTCAATATACATCCTTAACTATACTGCTCACTTTTCTCAAACCATTTAAGGAAAAATGCTATATAAGATCAAACATTGACTTGGAAATATCATGGAAATTCATTCCCATAAGTTTCCTGGTTATAATTTCTGAAGATGACTAAAAGTTAGAATGAATTAAGAACTTGTGAAAGATTTCAATGGGCAAATGCAAGGTGATCTTTGCAGCAATGTACGGCAATGTACAATACAACCACTGATTAGAAAAGTGATACTAATTGGGGCAAGAATGGTATTACCATGGTTAGCTGAAGATGAGAACTCTTCCAGCTGTTTCCCACACAGTTATGTAGCATGTAGTGTCCTGCGTTACATCAGCCCCCTCTCCTCACCCCATTGCTGTATTGTACCCCACCCGCCTCCCCCCATATCATTGTCCTACGCATCCTATAACACACTAATCAACCTCTCATTCTACCTGTATATGCACCTGAGCTTACCTGCTCAGCTTTTCACACCTGCCATTAAGACTGATCATCTTGCCAGGGTGCTGTGTGATAATTTCACACATTAAGGCTCAGGTGCTCTATCTTGTCATAGGATCTTCCTGCATGGCTGCCCCCACTTTTACCCTCGTTTTACCCCGATTCCCTGCTATTATATTCCTGGCCTATAATAAGCATATTATCTCAATTACTTGTTACTGCAGGTGGGTAGTAAATACTCTCGCTTTAAGGGCTGTATTAACGCATACTTGTCTTCTAATCAGAAACTATATAGTGCAGTCTGAGCTCCCTGCCAAGTTGCTTATGCTGAATAAGGGGGTGTGGAGGGGGGGGGGGTTGGGGGAGAGTGGAACTGTGAATTCCAGGGACACGTGTTCAGCGTACCCTGGCATGTCAAGTGTAGCTGGGAATACCCAGGAATTCCTAGAACAAAATGCTTGGGAAAAACCAGATAGGGCCTCGTTGAAAGAGGTACTGGGAGGACAGTATAATTACAGAGAAGGGGGAAGGCAAGTGTTGCGGCAAGGCGCTAAAGGCCGCAGGAGGAATAGAAAGTGGCAGTGTAGTAAGGATCCGTGCGCCCAAAAAGTGAGTGGCGGGCGCACGGATCCAAGCCCAAAGTACAGGTGGAAGGTGCATGGATGATCACTGATGATCACGTGGGGACGTGTGAAAGGGCAGATAGAAGGTAGATGGGTGGGAGTTGCATAAAGTAATGCCTTATAGTTAAGTGCTGGACTCATGTCAGGAGTACCACATAAGCCATCAGCGCGGGCTCACGTGGGAACAAGGGCCAATCAGGGCTCTCGCATCGATTACATTACTGAGACACCTTATCTCCACCACCAGCTGGGGGTGCCCAAAGCACCAATTTCTGGCCTATTAGCGGCTATTAGTTGACATTAGTTGAGGCTTGCATGTTCATGTTGACCGGCTGGTTTCGAATCCACTTGTGTTTGGTGATCTAAGGTAAAGTCATGTGCAGCAAGTGTGCATGCAAGTGTCCTTCATCAACAGATATAAATTAATACTTACACCCATTAAACTTCACAGATCTCAATTTTTATATGAAGGCTAGGCATTACTTGCATCCATTAAACTATATATTTTCTCGAAGAAATTCCTAACTTCACAACTGTGGAAATGTTTATTATAATAAATCAAAGATAAAAGATTGTTTTTAGTCTAAGCCCAACATAAAGTCATCGGCCCTTATAGCGAACGGCAATTCAGGCAGACGTCTTTTCTGGGATCAACGGTTTTGACCAACAATTCATTTTAGCAAAGTTAAGTAAAAAAAATAATAGAAATAAAGCCACCATTATTTTGAGTATGAAATATTTCTAAGTACCACACGAAGCACTGGGGCGGGTGGAAAAGAAATTGCACGATCGAGAGATGGAATCGAACCCGCGACCCTAGGATCGGGAGTCGGACTGGGCTATCAATCAAGCTATTCCTTCTATTGTGTGAGATGGAGTGAAAAGAGAACGATATTGATGAAATCCCGTAACTCTATTTGGGATCGTTCCTAGTATTCCGAGTCATTCTTGTCATTTACGTGACTGACAACCGTAGTAGATCTTTGTTAGGTACATGTACCACTAAGCCACTTTTATCAATGACCCCACACATTTACATACGGCCCGAAACTGATTATGACCTACCTTCGTCACCTTTGGTAAATAACCAAATCAAATATGGCGCCTGTTGTCTAACTACTGCCAGACGGCTCGCCATCACCCGAATGTCGTTAGAACCCAATAAGGAGCGCCAAAATAGCTGAAAAATTGTATTTGATCTTTTAATCTAATGCCTTTTCAAATAAATAAACAATAATAACTATATCAATACGCCTTTACATGTCGTTAACTTTGTGGCATCGCCAGTTTCGCAATCAAATTTTCCTAGTGTTATGAATTTGCTATTCTGAGGTTCAATTAGTTACATCTGCTGCCGTTTCACTTTTGGGGGCGCTTTGCGCTGCATGAACATTTGCGTCCAGGATATCCCAGGAAGCCTCAGCTAATACCATAAGGGTTAACTTGGGTATTCGGGTCATGGAGGTCTCTCAGAATACTTCTTTCCTTCTAGGCCATGGGCCAAGTCCTGAAAAGAGCCTAGAAAATAGGTTTCGTGGTGACTTTTTGGGGGCAACTTGAAACCATTATAATTCAAACAGGTATTATAAGTACTCTTCCAGAAAAAAAGTTCCCGCCCATTGGCTTGCACATTTTCTAGTTTTGGGGCATTTTCACATGAAAATCACAAAAAATGTGAGGTTTTTGGGATTTCTTAATAAAATTGTTGCTTTTAAGAGCTGAATGTTCATATTGTACACAAATATACTAAAGATGTTGCACTTTGTTTTTATGGTTACAGAATTCCTAAAAGTGCCCCCTGGTGGCCAGATTTGGAACTAAAATATTAAAAATATGGTGAAAAGCAGAATTTTTCACCAAAACCGCCAATAGTAGTATTTTAAGTGAATCTGTCTCAAACCTATATATTTCATCTGTATTTTCACCTATTTAGCTCATTGGAGCCTCTTTCAATCATTTAGTGCAAAACATCACCTCTAGGATCACATTTCAAGTGTTAGTGGGCTGCTATAGTGGGGCGGATAAATTAAGATTTTGGCCAAATCGTGCACTTTGAGGTGCAAGCGTGAATTTTGGTACAATTTTGGTTTAAGGAATGCTAAGAAAAATTGGAAGGGGACACAGGCTATATGTCACCCCTATGACCTATTTTGGGGCTGTTTTAAGCCAAAAAAAGGACATTTTTGGTGATTTTGCAGATAAATACTTTCAAGGATCTTGGTAGAAGCATGAAACTTGGTTGGTACAGTTATGGTTTAAGGATTGCTTATAAAAATAGGAAGGGGACACACGTTGTAGTAGGTCACTGCTCTGACCTATTTTTGGGCCATTTTAAGGCAATATTGGTCAAAAACGGACAATCTTGGGGAATTTTGTTTATAAAACATCCTTAAATTTCAGGTTGAAGCATGAAAGTTTGTACAATTATGGTCTAGGGAATTCCTATAGAAATTGGAAGGGAACACAGACTGTAGGTCACCACTATGTCCTATAAATAATTGTCTAAAAATAGAACTTTGATTGTGAATACTCAGTTAGGTATTTGTTTCTTCAAATGATTGAATAATAGCCCCTGACTGCCAATTTAAGTCATCATTCTACATTATATTTGAGAAATGTGCTATGTTGATATTTCCATATTCATGCATGTACCTCCCAAAAACTATTTGGTTTTCTCTCTGTTATTTGGCCCTTGTGGAAATATTTGAAGTAGAAATGTTGATCAAAACCAGACCCACTCAATTCAGTTTTTTTTCTGAATGCATGCTTTATTCCTATGAAGTTGTTTTCATGAGTATCACTAGCCCAGATGAGAATTTTCAATACAATCTCCATGCGTGAATAGATTGATTATACAACAGTTTGATTTAGCTTTTTGTCTCTCATTTCACTTGAGGACCATGGATGTGTTTAAGTGGGCCCTGCAAATGAAGGTATCCCACCTAATTAAAAGATGTTCGACTTATAGAGGTGTCAACCTCTAGTGGTGTTTAACTTCAATTTGTAGTTGATTCTGAAAGTTTAATTTTTGGTCAAGAGCAAATGGTTACTGACAAATCTTGCAGATCTTATTTTCACTGACCAGTGTATGCAATCACAGAATCAATTTCTTCAACCAAATTATGAAAAAGAAAATGTGAGAATGGGTGTGGGTGGGTGGGAGGGGGTTGGAATACTAGAACTCCACAGTTTCACACCTATGAGAGCCTAAACTTTTACTGAAGTGATGTGAAAGCTCTTAGTTCAGAATCTGCCTGTAGTTATTTTAGTATGGTGTATGTAATCCAGAGATCTTATTATAGATAAGAAGCATTCTTGCTGAAGAAAGGAGAGTAGGCTGTTTAGGTTGGCTGCATGTAATGGGTTGGGTCAGGTAAAGTGAGGTGCTCTGGTAAATATAGATATGATCTTTGATGGGAGACATGGACAAGGTTTATGGCAAGGCCTGGGCTATAACGTGGCTCGGCCTTGGGGAGGAATTCTCCTTCTCCTCCTCTTCTTCATGCTTCACATTGCTCCTCCTCTTATTCCTCTTATACGCCATCTACAGCACTCTTTCCTTTCTTTCTCTCATATCTAGCTTTTTCTTACTTTTCTCATACTTTCAACATTTTTTATTCTTTATTTTCCTCCTCATTATTACCATTATCAATATTATTAATTATCATTATCACAATTATTATCATCATTGTTATTAGTATCATCATTACTTATTATTATCAATTATCATCATCATTATCATTATAATCATTATTATCATTATCATCATTAGTATTAGTATCAATATTACCATCATCATCATCATCATCATCATAATTATTATTATCATTTGCTTTTCAACTTCCTTTTCTTTCTTGTTTTCCAATCTTCTCCTATTTGGCCTTCATTTTCTTCTCTTTCTTTTTCTCCCACATTTGCCACTAAAAATGAAGAAAATAGCCTCCCACACGCGGTGCAAACAGTTGTTGACTTGGCTGCCTGCAGTGGGGATTGACGCTGGCCCACATGAGGCAAGTGGGCAAGTACCTCGCGTCATTGCCTGTAGACTGAGACACTGGCCCACATGAGGCAAGTGGGCAAGTACCTCGCGTCATTGCCTGTAGACTGAGACACTGGCCCACATGAGGCAAGTGGGCAAGTACCTCGCGTCATTGCCTGCAGACTGAGACACTGGCCCACATGAGGCAAGTGGGCAAGTACCTCGCGTCATTGCCTGCAGACTGAGAGGCCCACATGAGGCAAGTGGGCAAGTACCTCGCGTCATTGCCTGTAGACTGAGACACTGGCCCACATGAGGCAAGTGGGCAAGTACCTCGCGTCATTGCCTGCAGACTGAGACACTGGCCCACATGAGGCAAGTGGGCAAGTACCTCACGTCATTGCCTGTAGACTGAGACACTGGCCCACATGAGGCAAGTGGGCAAGTACCTCGCGTCATTGCCTGCAGACTGAGACACTGGCCCACATGAGGCACGTGGGCAAGTACCTCACGTCATTGCCTGCAGACTGAGACACTGGCCCACATGAGACAAGTGGGCAAGTACCTCGCGTCATTGCCTGCAGACTGAGACACTGGCCCACATGAGGCAAGTGGGCAAGTACCTCGCGTCATTGCCTGTAGACTGAGACACTGGCCCACATGAGGCAAGTGGGCAAGTACCTCGCGTCATTGCCTGCAGACTGAGACACTGGCCCACATGAGACAAGTGGGCAAGTACCTCGCGTCATTGCCTGCAGACTGAGACACTGGCCCACATGAGGCAAGTGGGCAAGTACCTCACGTCATTGCCTGCAGACTGAGAGGCCCACATGAGGCACGTGGGCAAGTACCTCGCGTCATTGTCTGCAGACTGAGACACTGGCCCACATGAGACAAGTGGGCAAGTACCTCGCGTCATTGCCTGCAGACTGAGACACTGGCCCACATGAGGCAAGTACCTCGCGTCATTGCCTGCAGACTGAGAGGCCCACATGAGGCAAGTGGGCAAGTACCTTGCGCCATTGCCTGCAGACTGAGAGGCCCACATGAGGCAAGTGGGCAAGTACCTTGCGCCATTGCCTGTAGACTGAGACACTGGCCCACATGAGGCAAGTGGGCAAGTACCTCGCGTCATTGCCTGCAGACTGAGACACTGGCCCACATGAGGCAAGTGGGCAAGTACCTCACGTCATTGCCTGCAGACTGAGACACTGGCCCACATGAGGCAAGTGGGCAAGTACCTCACGTCATTGCCTGCAGACTGAGACACTGGCCCACATGAGGCAAGTGGGCAAGTACCTCGCGTCATTGCCTGCAGACTGAGACACTGGCCCACATGAGGCAAGTGGGCAAGTACCTTGCGCCATTGCCTGCAGACTGAGAGGCCCACATGAGGCAAGTGGGCAAGTACCTTGCGTAATTGCCTGCAGACTGAGACACAGGCCCACATGAGGCACGTGGGCAAGTACCTTGCGCCATTGCCTGCAGACTGAGAGGCCCACATGAGGCAAGTGGGCAAGTACCTTGCGCCATTGCCTGCAGACTGAGACACTGGCCCACATGAGGCAAGTGGGCAAGTACCTCGCGTCATTGCCTGCAGACTGAGAGGCCCACATGAGGCAAGTGGGCAAGTACCTTGCGCCATTGCCTGCAGACTGAGACACTGGCCCACATGAGGCAAGTGGGCAAGTACCTCGCGTCATTGCCTGCAGACTGAGAGGCCCACATGAGGTAAGTGGGCAAGTACCTTGCGCCATTGCCTGCAGACTGAGACACTGGCCCACATGAGGCAAGTGGGCAAGTACCTCGCGTCATTGCCTGCAGACTGAGACACTGGCCCACATGAGGCAAGTGGGCAAGTACCTTGCGCCATTGCCTGCAGACTGAGACACTGGCCCACATGAGGCAAGTGGGCAAGTACCTCGCGTCATTGCCTGCAGACTGAGACACTGGCCCACATGAGGCAAGTGGGCAAGTACCTTGCGCCATTGCCTGCAGACTGAGACACTGGCCCACATGAGGCAAGTGGGCAAGTACCTCGCGTCATTGCCTGCAGACTGAGACACTGGCCCACATGAGGCAAGTGGGCAAGTACCTTGCGCCATTGCCTGCAGACTGAGACACTGGCCCACATGAGGCAAGTGGGCAAGTACCTCGCGTCATTGCCTGCAGACTGAGACACTGGCCCACATGAGGCAAGTGGGCAAGTACCTCGCGTCATTGCCTGCAGACTGAGACACTGGCCCACATGAGGCAAGTGGGCAAGTACCTCGCGTCATTGCCTGCAGACTGAGACACTGGCCCACATGAGGCAAGTGGGCAAGTACCTCGCGTCATTGCCTGCAGACTGAGAGGCCCACATGAGGCAAGTGGGCAAGTACCTCACGTCATTGCCTGCAGACTGAGACACTGGCCCACATGAGGCAAGTGGGCAAGTACCTCGCGTCATTGCCTGCAGACTGAGACCCTGGCCCACATGAGGCAAGTGGGCAAGTACCTCGCGTCATTGCCTGCAGACTGAGAGGCCCACATGAGGCAAGTGGGCAAGTACCTCGCGTCATTGCCTGCAGACTGAGACACTAGCCCCCATGAGGCAAGTGGGCAAGTACCTCGCGTCATTGCCTGCAGACTGAGACACTGGCCCACAAGAGGCAAGTAGCAAGTACCTCGCGTCATTGCCTGCAGACTGAGACACTGGCCCACAAGAGGCAAGTGGGCAAGTACCTCGCGTCATTGCCTGCAGACTGAGACACTGGCCCACAAGAGGCAAGTGGGCAAGTACCTCGCGTCATTGCCTGCAGACTGAGACACTGGCCCACATGAGGCAAGTGGGCAAGTACCTCGCGTCATTGCCTGCAGACTGAGACACTGGCCCACAAGAGGCAAGTAGCAAGTACCTCGCGTCATTGCCTGCAGACTGAGACACTGGCCCACAAGAGGCAAGTGGGCAAGTACCTCGCGTCATTGCCTGCAGACTGAGACACTGGCCCACAAGAGGCAAGTGGGCAAGTACCTCGCGTCATTGCCTGCAGACTGAGACACTGGCCCACATGAGGCAAGTGGGCAAGTACCTCGCGTCATTGCCTGCAGACTGAGACACTGGCCCACATGAGGCAAGTGGGCAAGTACCTCGCGTCATTGCCTGCAGACTGAGACACTGGCCCACATGAGGCAAGTGGGCAAGTACCTCGCGTCATTGCCTGCAGACTGAGACACTGGCCTACATGAGGCAAGTGGGCAAGTACCTCGCGTCATTGCCTGCAGACTGAGACACTGGCCCACATGAGGCAAGTGGGCAAGTACCTCGCGTCATTGCCTGCAGACTGAGACACAGGCCCACATGAGGCACGTGGGCAAGTACCTCACGTCATTGCCTGCAGACTGAGAGGCCCACATGAGGCACGTGGGCAAGTACCTCGCGTCATTGCCTGCAGACTGAGACACTGGCCCACATGAGGGAAGTGGGCAAGTACCTCGCGTCATTGCCTGCAGACTGAGAGGCCCACATGAGGCAAGTGGGCAAGTACCTCGCGTCATTGCCTGCAGACTGAGACACTGGCCCACATGAGGCAAGTGGGCAAGTACCTCGCGTCATTGCCTGCAGACTGAGACACTGGCCCACATGAGGCAAGTGGGCAAGTACCTCGCGTCATTGTCTGCAGACTGAGACACAGGCCCACATGAGGCACGTGGGCAAGTACCTCACGTCATTGCCTGCAGACTGAGACACTGGCCCACATGAGGCAAGTGGGCAAGTACCTCGCGTCATTGCCTGCAGACTGAGACACTGGCCCACATGAGGCAAGTGGGCAAGTACCTCGCGTCATTGCCTGCAGACTGAGAGGCCCACATGAGGCAAGTGGGCAAGTACCTCGCGTCATTGCCTGCAGACTGAGACACTGGCCCACATGAGGCAAGTGGGCAAGTACCTCACGTCATTGCCTGCAGACTGAGAGGCCCACATGAGGCAAGTGGGCAAGTACCTTGCGCCATTGCCTGCAGACTGAGACACTGGCCCACATGAGGCAAGTGGGCAAGTACCTCACGTCATTGCCTGCAGACTGAGAGGCCCACATGAGGCAAGTGGGCAAGTACCTTGCGTCATTGCCTGCAGACTGAGACACTGGCCCACATGAGGCAAGTGGGCAAGTACCTCACGTCATTGCCTGCAGACTGAGAGGCCCACATGAGGCAAGTGGGCAAGTACCTTGCGTCATTGCCTGCAGACTGAGACACTGGCCCACATGAGGCAAGTGGGCAAGTACCTCACGTCATTGCCTGCAGACTGAGAGGCCCACATGAGGCAAGTGGGCAAGTACCTCGCGCCATTGCCTGCAGACTGAGACACTGGCCCACATGAGGCAAGTGGGCAAGTACCTCACGTCATTGCCTGCAGACTGAGAGGCCCACATGAGGCAAGTGGGCAAGTACCTTGCGCCATTGCCTGCAGACTGAGACACTGGCCCACATGAGGCAAGTGGGCAAGTACCTCGCGTCATTGCCTGCAGACTGAGACACTGGCCCACATGAGGCAAGTGGGCAAGTACCTCGCGTCATTGCCTGCAGACTGAGACACTGGCCCACATGAGGCAAGTGGGCAAGTACCTCGCGTCATTGCCTGCAGACTGAGAGGCCCACATGAGGCAAGTGGGCAAGTACCTCGCGTCATTGCCTGCAGACTGAGACACTGGCCCACATGAGGCAAGTGGGCAAGTACCTTGCGCCATTGCCTGCAGACTGAGACACTGGCCCACATAAGGCAAGTGGGCAAGTACCTCGCGTCATTGCCTGCAGGCTGAGACACTGGCCCACATGAGGCAAGTGGGCAAGTACCTCGCGTCATTGCCTGCAGACTGAGAGGCCCACATGAGGCAAGTGGGCAAGTACCTCGCGTCATTGCCTGCAGACTGAGACACTGGCCCACATGAGGCAAGTGGGCAAGTACCTTGCGCCATTGCCTGCAGACTGAGACACTGGCCCACATGAGGCAAGTGGGCAAGTACCTCGCGTCATTGCCTGCAGACTGAGACACTGGCCCACATGAGGCAAGTGGGCAAGTACCTTGCGCCATTGCCTGCAGACTGAGACACTGGCCCACATGAGGCACGTGGGCAAGTACCTCACGTCATTGCCTGCAGACTGAGACACTGGCCCACATGAGGCAAGTGGGCAAGTACCTCGCGCCATTGCCTGCAGACTGAGACACTGGCCCACATGAGGCAAGTGGGCAAGTACCTCGCGTCATTGCCTGCAGACTGAGACACTGGCCCACATGAGGCACGTGGGCAAGTACCTCACGTCATTGCCTGCAGACTGAGACACTGGCCCACATGAGACAAGTGGGCAAGTACCTCGCGTCATTGCCTGCAGACTGAGACACTGGCCCACATGAGGCAAGTGGGCAAGTACCTCGCGTCATTGCCTGCAGACTGAGACACTGGCCCACATGAGGCAAGTGGGCAAGTACCTCACGTCATTGCCTGCAGACTGAGAGGCCCACATGAGGCAAGTGGGCAAGTACCTCACGTCATTGCCTGCAGACTGAGAGGCCCACATGACGCAAGTGGGCAAGTACCTCGCGCCATTGCCTGCAGACTGAGACACTGGCCCACATGAGGCAAGTGGGCAAGTACCTCGCGTCATTGCCTGCAGACTGAGAGGCCCACATGAGGCAAGTGGGCAAGTACCTCGCGCCATTGCCTGCAGACTGAGACACTGGCCCACATGAGGCAAGTGGGCAAGTACCTCGCCTCATTGCCTGCAGACTGAGAGGCCCACATGAGGCAAGTGGGCAAGTACCTCGCGTCATTGCCTGCAGACTGAGACACTGGCCCACATGAGGCAAGTGGGCAAGTACCTCGCGTCATTGCCTGCAGACTGAGACACTGGCCCACATGAGGCAAGTGGGCAAGTACCTTGCGCCATTGCCTGCAGACTGAGACACTGGCCCACATGAGGCACGTGGGCAAGTACCTCACGTCATTGCCTGCAGACTGAGACACTGGCCCACATGAGGCAAGTGGGCAAGTACCTTGCGCCATTGCCTGCAGACTGAGAGGCCCACATGAGGCAAGTGGGCAAGTACCTCGCGTCATTGCCTGCAGACTGAGACACTGGCCCACATGAGGCAAGTGGGCAAGTACCTTGCGCCATTGCCTGCAGACTGAGACACTGGCCCACATGAGGCAAGTGGGCAAGTACCTCGCGTCATTGCCAGCAGACTGAGACACTGGCCCACATGAGGCAAGTGGGCAAGTACCTCGCGCCATTGCCTGCAGACTGAGACACTGGCCCACATGAGGCAAGTGGGCAAGTACCTCGCGTCATTGCCTGCAGACTGAGACACTGGCCCACATGAGGCACGTGGGCAAGTACCTCACGTCATTGCCTGCAGACTGAGACACTGGCCCACATGAGACAAGTGGGCAAGTACCTCGCGTCATTGCCTGCAGACTGAGACACTGGCCCACATGAGGCAAGTACCTCGCGTCATTGCCTGCAGACTGAGACACTGGCCCACATGAGGCAAGTGGGCAAGTACCTCGCGTCATTGCCTGCAGACTGAGACACTGGCCCACATGAGGCACGTGGGCAAGTACCTCACGTCATTGCCTGCAGACTGAGACACTGGCCCACATGAGACAAGTGGGCAAGTACCTCGCGTCATTGCCTGCAGACTGAGACACTGGCCCACATGAGGCAAGTACCTCGCGTCATTGCCTGCAGACTGAGACACTGGCCCACATGAGGCAAGTGGGCAAGTACCTTGCGCCATTGCCTGCAGACTGAGACACTGGCCCACATAAGGCAAGTGGGCAAGTACCTCGCGTCATTGCCTGCAGGCTGAGACACTGGCCCACATGAGGCAAGTGGGCAAGTACCTCGCGTCATTGCCTGCAGACTGAGAGGCCCACATGAGGCAAGTGGGCAAGTACCTCGCGTCATTGCCTGCAGACTGAGACACTGGCCCACATGAGGCAAGTGGGCAAGTACCTTGCGCCATTGCCTGCAGACTGAGACACTGGCCCACATGAGGCAAGTGGGCAAGTACCTCGCGTCATTGCCTGCAGACTGAGACACTGGCCCACATGAGGCAAGTGGGCAAGTACCTTGCGCCATTGCCTGCAGACTGAGACACTGGCCCACATGAGGCACGTGGGCAAGTACCTCACGTCATTGCCTGCAGACTGAGACACTGGCCCACATGAGGCAAGTGGGCAAGTACCTCGCGCCATTGCCTGCAGACTGAGACACTGGCCCACATGAGGCAAGTGGGCAAGTACCTCGCGTCATTGCCTGCAGACTGAGACACTGGCCCACATGAGGCACGTGGGCAAGTACCTCACGTCATTGCCTGCAGACTGAGACACTGGCCCACATGAGACAAGTGGGCAAGTACCTCGCGTCATTGCCTGCAGACTGAGACACTGGCCCACATGAGGCAAGTGGGCAAGTACCTCGCGTCATTGCCTGCAGACTGAGACACTGGCCCACATGAGGCAAGTGGGCAAGTACCTCACGTCATTGCCTGCAGACTGAGAGGCCCACATGAGGCAAGTGGGCAAGTACCTCACGTCATTGCCTGCAGACTGAGAGGCCCACATGACGCAAGTGGGCAAGTACCTCGCGCCATTGCCTGCAGACTGAGACACTGGCCCACATGAGGCAAGTGGGCAAGTACCTCGCGTCATTGCCTGCAGACTGAGAGGCCCACATGAGGCAAGTGGGCAAGTACCTCGCGCCATTGCCTGCAGACTGAGACACTGGCCCACATGAGGCAAGTGGGCAAGTACCTCGCCTCATTGCCTGCAGACTGAGAGGCCCACATGAGGCAAGTGGGCAAGTACCTCGCGTCATTGCCTGCAGACTGAGACACTGGCCCACATGAGGCAAGTGGGCAAGTACCTCGCGTCATTGCCTGCAGACTGAGACACTGGCCCACATGAGGCAAGTGGGCAAGTACCTTGCGCCATTGCCTGCAGACTGAGACACTGGCCCACATGAGGCACGTGGGCAAGTACCTCACGTCATTGCCTGCAGACTGAGACACTGGCCCACATGAGGCAAGTGGGCAAGTACCTTGCGCCATTGCCT
>OZ012694.1:1259332-1261832 GCA_963942565.1 Maea johnstoni
CATCCTGCCACCCTCCTCCGCCTGGCACCGCAGCCTGGGTCCACTGCCTGGGGCCACCGCCCAGTCCCCTGAGCTGCCACCCCGCCCTCTGCATGCACTCTTAGACTCCAACCTGACTTCACCATCCTGCCACCCTCCTCCGCCTGGCACCGCAGCCTGGGTCCACCGCCTGGGTCCACCGCCCAGTCCCCTGAGCTGCCACCCCGCCCTCTGCATGCACTCTTAGACTCCAACCTGACTTCACCATCCTGTCACCCTCCTCCGCCTGGCACCGCAGCCTGGGTCCACCGCCTGGGGCCACCGCCCAGTCCCCTGATCTGCCACCCCGCCCTCTGCATGCACTCTTAGACTCCAACCTGACTTCACCATCCTGCCACCCTCCTCCGCCTGGCACCGCAGCCTGGGTCCACCGCCTGGGTCCACCGCCCAGTCCCCTGAGCTGCCACCCCGCCCTCTGCATGCACTCTTAGACTCCAACCTGACTTCACCATCCTGCCACCCTCCTCTGCCTGGCACCGCAGCCTGGGTCCACCACCTGGGTCCACCGCCCAGTCCCCTGAGCTGCCACCCCGCCCTCTGCATGCACTCTTACACTCCAACCTGACTTCACCATCCTGTCACCCTCCTCCGCCTGGCACCGCAGCCTGGGTCCACCGCCTGGGTCCACCGCCCAGTCCCCTGAGCTGCCACCCTGCCCTCTGCATGCACTCTTACACTCCAACCTGACTTCACCATCCTGCCACCCTCCTCCGCCTGGCACCGCAGCCTGGGTCCACCGCCTGGGGCCACCGCCCAGTCCCCTGAGCTGCCACCCTGCCCTCTGCATGCACTCTTAGACTCCAACCTGACTTCACCATCCTGTCACCCTCCTCTGCCTGGCACCGCAGCCTGGGTCCACCACCTGGGTCCACCGCCCAGTCCCCTGAGCTGCCACCCCGCCCTCTGCATGCACTCTTAGACTCCAACCTGACTTCACCATCCTGTCACCCTCCTCCGCCTGGCACTGCAGCCTGGGTCCACCGCCTGGGTCCACCGCCCAGTCCCCTGAGCTGCCACCCCGCCCTCTGCATGCACTCTTAGACTCCAACCTGACTTCACCATCCTGTCACCCTCCTCCGCCTGGCACCGCAGCCTGGGTCCACCGCCTGGGTCCACCGCCCAGTCCCCTGAGCTGCCACCCCGCCCTCTGCATGCACTCTTAGACTCCAACCTGACTTCACCATCCTGTCACCCTCCTCCGCCTGGCACTGCAGCCTGGGTCCACCGCCTGGGTCCACCGCCCAGTCCCCTGAGCTGCCACCCCGCCCTCTGCATGCACTCTTAGACTCCAACCTGACTTCACCATCCTGTCACCCTCCTCCGCCTGGCACTGCAGCCTGGGTCCACCGCCTGGGTCCACCGCCCAGTCCCCTGAGCTGCCACCCCGCCCTCTGCATGCACTCTTAGACTCCAACCTGACTTCACCATCCTGTCACCCTCCTCCGCCTGGCACCGCAGCCTGGGTCCACCGCCTGGGGCCACCGCCCAGTCCCCTGAGCTGCCACCCCGCCCTCTGCATGCACTCTTAGACTCCAACCTGACTTCACCATCCTGTCACCCTCCTCCGCCTGGCACCGCAGCCTGGGTCCACCGCCTGGGGCCACCGCCCAGTCCCCTGAGCTGCCACCCCGCCCTCTGCATGCACTCTTAGACTCCAACCTGACTTCACCATCCTGCCAGCCTCCTCCGCCTGGCACCGCAGCCTGGGTCCACCGCCTGGGTCCACCGCCCAGCCCCCTGAGCTGCCACCCCGCCCTCTGCATGCACTCTTAGACTCCAACCTGACTTCACCATCCTGCCACCCTCCTCCGCCTGGCACTGCAGCCTGGGTCCACCGCCTGGGGCCACCGCCCAGTCCCCTGAGCTGCCACCCCGCCCTCTGCATGCACTCTTAGACTCCAACCTGACTTCACCATCCTGTCACCCTCCTCCGCCTGGCACCGCAGCCTGGGTCCACCACCTAGGTTGTCTTACTTTAACCCGTTCATGCCTGGAGATCTTGACAAGAATTGTTGGGCTCTTAGACACTTTTGAAAATAACTTTGGAATTAACCAATTATTCACAGTATATTTGAAGGAGAGTTTAAAATGAGTAGGATTGAGACAAAAGCATAGTGGGAAATATATTTGAAAGGATAAATTTTTACTCAGAACATTGATAAAAATCAAACAAAATCTCTCAAACATTTAGTAAAATCAATCTTAATTTTTCATTTTAAATACTGGTATATCCAAAAGTGTTATAGATCCACACATCAATTACAACAGGAACTATTAAACATATCTGGGTCATTCACTCTCCTCTTAGGGCAGGTTTTCATAGTCGAGTCATTCACGCTAAGCATTGTCAGGGTTATCTCTAAACCGGAAAAAATAGCTTGAAAATTAATTTTGAATACATTTAAAAAAAGAATATCTATCAGAAGAAACAATCTCTATTTAAAAGTTTTCTGAAATTCAT
>OZ012694.1:1266832-1291832 GCA_963942565.1 Maea johnstoni
ATATTTGCATAGTATATTTGATCATGATCATATGGATATTAGTTTTTTGCTCATGCAAACATGTGTTAATACTAATGAATTATATTGTGTTATTGTTTGTAATTTGCTATTGGGCCAGTGGATGCCTGTTTGGAAAAGGGCCTGTAGATTTTAGGGACCAATTAATTGATGTCCATAATAAAGTTTTGCTGGGAGTTTTAAGGTGAAATAGGAGATATTAGTGAATCTCTGAATATTAGCAATAAAAGGGTTAAGGCAAGGTCCAAAAACCATGTGTTCCAAAATAAATGTGAGGTGTAATAGTATATGATACGATCCCCACTGCCGTGTAAAAAGTGGCGTGGTAAAATCCTGTGTCGGGCATAGTAAACAGCTGAGTTGAGAGCGGTGCAGTCACCACGCTTGCTCTCCGTATTGGGCTTGGACAGTTGCCAAGAGCGGGCCACGTGTGGGCGTCCGGTGCCCTGGTTTTGTAAACACTACAGCCAGGCAATCCTGCCAGTTGTCACGATCCAGATAGGGCCCCGTTGAAAGAGGTACTGGGAGGACAGTATAATTACAGAGAAGGGGGAAGGCAAGTGTTGCGGCAAGGCGCTAAAGGCCGCACGAGGAATAGAAAGTGGCAGTGTAGTAAGGATCCGTGCGCCCAAAAAGTGAGTGGCGGGCGCACGGATCCAAGCCCAAAGTACAGGTGGAAGGTGCATGGATAGGGCACTGATGATCACGTGGGGACGTGTGAAAGGGCAGATAGAAGGTAGATGGGTGGGAGTTGCATAAAGTAATGCCTTATAGTTAAGTGCTGGACTCATGTCAGGAGTACCACATAAGCCATCAGTGCGGGCTCACGTGGGAACAAGAACCAATCAGGGCTCTCGCATCGATTACATTACTGAGACACCTTATCTCCACCACCAGCTGGGGGTGCCCAAAGCACCAATTTCTGGCCTATTAGCGGCTATTAGTTGACATTAGTTGAGGCTTGCATGTACATGTTGACCGACTGGTTTCGAATCCACTTGTGTTTGGTGATCTAAGGTAAAGTCATGTGCAGCAAGTGTGCATGCATTGATTAGTGTCCTTCATCAACAGATATAAATTAATACTTACACCCATTAAACTTCACAGATCTCAATTTTTATATGAAGGCTAGGCATTACTTGCATCCATTAAACTATATATTTTCTCGAAGAAATTCCTAACTTCACAACTGTGGAAATGTTTATTATAATAAATCAAAGATAAAAGATTGTTTTTAGTCTAAGCCCAACATAAAGTCATCGGCCCTTATAGCGAACGGCAATTCAGGCAGACGTCTTTTCTGGGATCAACGGTTTTGACCAACAATTCATTTTAGCAAAGTTAAGTAAAAAAAAATTATAGAAATAAAGCCACCGTTATTTTGAGTATGAAATATTTCTAAGTACCACACGAAGCACTGGGCGGGTGGAAAAAAAATCGCACGATCGAGAGATGGAATCGAACCCGCGACCCTAGGATCGGGAGTCGACTGGGCTACCCTGACTGGGCTATCAAACAGGCTATTCCTTCTATTGTGTGACACGGAGTGAAAAGAGAACCATATTGATGAAATCCCGTAACTCTATTTGCGATCGTTCCTAGTATTCCGAGTCATTCTTGTCATTTACGTGACTGACAACCGTAGTAGATCTTTGTTAGGTACATGTACCACTAAGCCACTTTTATCAATGACCCCACACATTTACATACGGCCCGAAACTGATTATGACCTTCGTCACCTTTGGTAAATAACCAAATCAAATATGGCGCCTGTTGTCTAACTACTGCCAGACGGCTCGCCATCACCCGAATGTCGTTAGAACCCAATAAGGAGCGCCAAAATAGCTGAAAAATTGTATTTGATCTTTTAATCTTATGCCTTTTCAAATAGATAAAAAATAATGATTACATCAATACGCCTTTACATGTCGTTAACTTTATGGCATCGCCAGTTTCGCAATCCAATTTTCCTAGTGTTATGAACTTGCTATTCTGAGGTTCAATTAGTTACATCTGCTGCCGTTTCACTTTTGGAGGCGCTACGCGCTGCATGAACATTTGCGTCTAGGGAAATGGGTACCAGCGTGCATTGACCATCTTATGAGTCAGCTGGAAGGGGAGGGGGTTGGTAAAGGGGTAGTAGGGGGGAAATGGGTACCTGTGCAGCGTGCAGTGACCATCTTATGAGTCAGCTGGAGGGGGAAGGGGGGGTGGGGTGGTAAGGGTGTAGTAGGGGGAAATGGGTACCCGTGCAGCGTGCAGTGACCATCTTATGAGTCAGCTGGAGGGGGAGGGGGGGGTTGGTAAAGGGGTAGTAGGGGGAAATGGGTACCTGTGCAGCGTGCAGTGACCATCTTATGAGTCAGCTGGAGGGGGGGGTAGGGTGGTAAGGGGGTAGTAGGGGGAAATGGGTACCCGTGCAGTGACCATCTTATGAGTCAGCTGGAGGGGGAGGGGGGGTGGAGTGGTAAGGGGGTAGTAGGGGGAAATGGGTTCCCGTGCAGCGTGCAGTGACCATCTTATGAGTCAGCTGGAGGGGGAAGGGGGGGGGGTTGGTAAAGGGGTAGTAGGGGGAAATGGGTACCTGTGCAGCGTGCAGTGACCATCTTATGAGTCAGCTGGAGGGGGAGGGGGGGGTTTGGTAAAGGGGTAGTAGGGGGGAAATGGGTACCTGTGCAGTGACCATCTTATGAGTCAGCTGGAGGGGGAGGGGGGGTGGGGTGGTAAAGGGGTAGTAGGGGGAAATGGGTACCCGTGCAGCGTGCAGTGACCATCTTATGAGTCAGCTGGAGGGGGAGGGGGGGGGTTTGGTAAAGGGGTAGTAGGGGGGAAATGGGTACCTGTGCAGTGACCATCTTATGAGTCAGCTGGAGGGGGAGGGGGGGTGGGGTGGTAAAGGGGTAGTAGGGGGAAATGGGTACCTGTGCAGCGTGCAGTGACCATCTTATGAGTCAGCTGGAGGGGGAAGGGGGGGGGGGGGTTGGTAAAGGGGTAGTAGGGGGAAATGGGTACCTGTGCAGTGACCATCTTATGAGTCAGCTGGAAGGGGAGGGGGTTGGTAAAGGGGTAGTAGGGGGAAATGGGTACCCGTGCAGCGTGCAGTGACCATTTTATGAGTCAGCTGGAGGGGGAGGGGGGGGGGGGGGTTTGGTAAAGGGGTAGTAGGGGGGAAATGGGTACCTGTGCAGCGTGCAGTGACCATCTTATGAGTCAGCTGGAGGGGGAAGGGGTTGGTAAAGGGGTAGTAGGGGGGAAATGGGTACCTGTGCAGCGTGCAGTGACCATCTTATGAGTCAGCTGGAGGGGGAGGGGGGGGGGTTTGGTAAAGGGGTAGTAGGGGGGAAATGGGTACCTGTGCAGCGTGCAGTGACCATCTTATGAGTCAGCTGGAGGGGGGGGGGGGGGTTGGTAAAGGGGTAGTAGGGGGGAAATGGGTACCTGTGCAGCGTGCAGTGACCATCTTATGAGTCAGCTGGAGGGGGAGGGGGGGGGGGTTGGTAAAGGGGTAGTAGGGGGAAATGGGTACCTGTGCAGCGTGCAGTGACCATCTTATGAGTCAGCTGGAGGGGGAGGGGGAGGGGGGTGGTAAGGGGGTAGTAGGGGGAAATGGGTACCTGTGCAGCTTGCAGTGACCATCTTATGAGTCAGCTGGAGGGGGAGGGGGGGTGGGGTGGTAAGGGGGTAGTAGGGGGAAATGGGTACCTGTGCAGCGTGCAGTGACCATCTTATGAGTCAGCTGGAGGGGGAGGGGGGGGGGGGGGTTGGTAAAGGGGTAGTAGGGGGAAATGGGTACCCGTGCAGCGTGCAGTGACCATCTTATGAGTCAGCTGGAGGGGGAAGGGGGGGGGGGGTTGGTAAAGGGGTAGTAGGGGGAAATGGGTACCTGTGCAGTGACCATCTTATGAGTCAGCTGGAGGGGGAAGGGGGGGGGGGGGTTGGTAAAGGGGTAGTAGGGGGAAATGGGTACCCGTGCAGTGACCATCTTATGAGTCAGCTGGAGGGGGAAGGGGGGGGGGGGGGGTTGGTAAAGGGGTAGTAGGGGGAAATGGGTACCTGTGCAGTGACCATCTTATGAGTCAGCTGGAGGGGGAAGGGGGGGGGGGGGGGGTTGGTAAAGGGGTAGTAGGGGGAAATGGGTACCTGTGCAGTGACCATCTTATGAGTCAGCTGGAGGGGGAGGGGGGGGGTTTGGTAAAGGGGTAGTAGGGGGAAATGGGTACCTGTGCAGCGTGCAGTGACCATCTTATGAGTCAGCTGGAGGGAGAGGGGGGGGGGTTGTTAAAGGGGTAGTAGGGGGAAATGGGTACCTGTGCAGTGACCATCTTATGAGTCAGCTGGAGGGAGAGGGGGGGGGGGTTGTTAAAGGGGTAGTAGGGGGAAATGGGTACCTGTGCAGCGTGCAGTGACCATCTTATGAGTCAGCTGGAGGGGGAGGGGGGGGGGGGGTTTGGTAAAGGGGTAGTAGGGGGAAATGGGTACCTGTGCAGCGTGCAGTGACCATCTTATGAGTCAGCTGGAGGGGGAAGGGGGGGGGGGGGTTGGTAAAGGGGTAGTAGGGGGAAATGGGTACCTGTGCAGTGACCATCTTATGAGTCAGCTGGAGGGGGAAGGGGGAGGGTTGGTAAAGGGGTAGTAGGGGGGAAATGGGTACCTGTGCAGCGTGCAGTGACCATCTTATGAGTCAGCTGGAGGGGGAGGGGGGGGGGTTTGGTAAAGGGGTAGTAGGGGGAAATGGGTACCCGTGCAGCGTGCAGTGACCATCTTATGAGTCAGCTGGAGGGGGAGGGGGGTGGGGTGGTAAGGGGGTAGTAGGGGGAAATGGGTACCCGTGCAGCGTGCAGTGACCATCTTATGAGTCAGCTGGAGGGGGAGGGGTGGGGTTTGGTAAAGGGGTAGTAGGGGGAAATGGGTACCTGTGCAGTGACCATCTTATGAGTCAGCTGGAGGGGGAGGGGGGGTGGGGTGGTAAAGGGGTAGTAGGGGGAAATGGGTACCTGTGCAGTGACCATCTTATGAGTCAGCTGGAGGGGGAAGGGGGGGGGTTGGTAAAGGGGTAGTAGGGGGAAATGGGTACCTGTGCAGCGTGCAGTGACCATCTTATGAGTCAGCTGGAGGGGGAAGGGGGGGGGTTGGTAAAGGGGTAGTAGGGGGGAAATGGGTACCTGTGCAGCGTGCAGTGACCATCTTATGAGTCAGCTGGAGGGGGAGGGGGGGGGTTTGGTAAAGGGGTAGTAGGGGGAAATGGGTACCTGTGCAGCGTGCAGTGACCATCTTATGAGTCAGCTGGAGGGGGAGGGGGGGGGTTTGGTAAAGGGGTAGTAGGGGGAAATGGGTACCTGTGCAGCGTGCAGTGACCATCTTATGAGTCAGCTGGAGGGAGAGGGGGGGGGGTTGTTAAAGGGGTAGTAGGGGGAAATGGGTACCTGTGCAGTGACCATCTTATGAGTCAGCTGGAGGGGGAGGGGGGGGGGGTTTGGTAAAGGGGTAGTAGGGGGAAATGGGTACCTGTGCAGCGTGCAGTGACCATCTTATGAGTCAGCTGGAGGGAGAGGGGGGGGGGGGGGGTTGGTAAAGGGGTAGTAGGGGGAAATGGGTACCTGTGCAGTGACCATCTTATGAGTCAGCTGGAGGGGGAGGGGGGGGGGGGTTGGTAAAGGGGTAGTAGGGGGAAATGGGTACCCGTGCAGTGACCATCTTATGAGTCAGCTGGAGGGGGAGGGGGGGGTTTGGTAAAGGGGTAGTAGGGGGAAATGGGTACCTGTGCAGTGACCATCTTATGAGTCAGCTGGAGGGGGAGGGGGGGGTTTGGTAAAGGGGTAGTAGGGGGAAATGGGTACCTGTGCAGCGTGCAGTGACCATCTTATGAGTCAGCTGGAGGGGGAAGGGGGGAGGGTGGGGGTTGGTAAAGGGGTAGTAGGGGGAAATGGGTACCTGTGCAGTGACCATCTTATGAGTCAGCTGGAGGGGGAGGGGGGGTGGGGTGGTAAAGGGGTAGTAGGGGGAAATGGGTACCTGTGCAGTGACCATCTTATGAGTCAGCTGGAGGGGGAGGGGGGGGGGGTTGGTAAAGGGGTAGTAGGGGGAAATGGGTACCCGTGCAGTGACCATCTTATGAGTCAGCTGGAGGGGGAGGGGGGGGTTTGGTAAAGGGGTAGTAGGGGGAAATGGGTACCTGTGCAGTGACCATCTTATGAGTCAGCTGGAGGGGGAGGGGGGGGTTTGGTAAAGGGGTAGTAGGGGGAAATGGGTACCTGTGCAGTGACCATCTTATGAGTCAGCTGGAGGGGGAGGGGGGGGGGGGGGGGTTGGTAAAGGGGTAGTAGGGGGAAATGGGTACCTGTGCAGCGTGCAGTGACCATCTTATGAGTCAGCTGGAGGGGGAGGGGGGGGTTTGGTAAAGGGGTAGTAGGGGGAAATGGGTACCTGTGCAGCGTGCAGTGACCATCTTATGAGTCAGCTGGAGGGGGAAGGGGGGGGGGGGTTGGTAAAGGGGTAGTAGGGGGAAATGGGTACCTGTGCAGTGACCATCTTATGAGTCAGCTGGAGGGGGAGGGGGGGGGGGTTGGTAAAGGGGTAGTAGGGGGAAATGGGTACCTGTGCAGTGACCATCTTATGAGTCAGCTGGAGGGGGAGGGGGGGGGGGTTGGTAAAGGGGTAGTAGGGGGAAATGGGTACCCGTGCAGTGACCATCTTATGAGTCAGCTGGAGGGGGAGGGGGGGGTTTGGTAAAGGGGTAGTAGGGGGAAATGGGTACCTGTGCAGTGACCATCTTATGAGTCAGCTGGAGGGGGAGGGGGGGGTTTGGTAAAGGGGTAGTAGGGGGAAATGGGTACCTGTGCAGTGACCATCTTATAAGTCAGCTGGAGGGGGAGGGGGGGGTTTGGTAAAGGGGTAGTAGGGGGAAATGGGTACCTGTGCAGCGTGCAGTGACCATCTTATGAGTCAGCTGGAGGGGGAAGGGGGGGGGGGGGGGGTTGGTAAAGGGGTAGTAGGGGGAAATGGGTACCTGTGCAGTGACCATCTTATGAGTCAGCTGGAGGGGGAGGGAGGGGGGGGTGTTAAAGGTGTAGTAGGGGAGATGAGGAAAAATGTTATCTCAGAAGGAGATGTGGGGGGGGGGGGGGGTAAGGGTATAGGGGTAGCAAGGAGGAGATAAGGAAAAGGGATATGTCTGGTGGAGGGAGACGAGGGGTTGGAAAAAGCCTTTTCCTGGGGAGGATGTAACGGGGGAGATGTAGTTGGGTAGAATTTGGAATTTTCTTCTCTTCTCACTTTTTCCAGCCATGTTCAACCTAAAGAGTGATTGGCAAGTCATTCATGGTGGAGGAAACAAGAGAAAACAACACCCTAACCCAAGTCACTGGCAACTTTCTCAAATACCTACAGCCAAAGGGGTGTGGAGGGATATTGAAATGCAAAGGGGTAGTTTGATATATACTGGTAGTTGTTAGATTTGCCAGTGTATATCTGGTGTATTTCTCTAAAAGATTCTTTAAACTTTTAAGTCAGGTGTGATAACGAAAAGTGTGTTAATAAAGATGCGTGGGGCATAGACTGAGAGAAAGATTGTGATAATTTTCAATTCTATGGTGAATTCTATGACGTCATTAGATTCAACCATATTTTAGTTATATAGAGGTAGGTGAGATAGCGTGTGAACTGGGACAGGTCGATCTATGCAGAGATATTATACCAGCATGGATGGGAAAGTCATGCAGGAATATGAGCGTCATGGACAGTGGGAGGCCTACACCAACAGGTACCATGGAGAGAAATAATATGTGAACTTCACCATATTCTAGGGGGAGCTGTGCTTCTCATGTTTCTGGTCTTACTGTTGAAATTCTTTATAACCTAATTGTTCCAAATAGATAAACAATGCATTACATATAGAAGTGTTACAATGTCTTTTTGATGAGTAGATTTTGTAGGAACTTGTGTATTTTTTGTAACAGGGAATGGTTTACTCATTTTAACACTTTAGTCTATGGCCATTTATATCAATCTACACAGTCTTTAGTTATTTTTCAGGTCATTATAGAATGCTGCCCATTTACCAAGTGCTTTTTCCTTCTGGTTATTGATGGTACTTAGATTTCTATGTCCATGTCATATTTAATCCTATATAAACCCTGACTACCTTCCAGTCCTTTGGGTAGTGGTTCTAGGTAATATATGATGTGAAAGAACTGGGGCTGGGCTTCTGCTTAATATCCAGGTTAGTATTCAAATGAGTTTTGCATGTCTATTGGAGAATTAATATGCATTTTGAGTATGACTAGATGACAAATGTACCCACCCCCCATCCATTTTCATTCATGCATCATTCTTTCCGGGAATACCATGTTGCCATTGGCATCTGCACAAAGCATTATAAACCGCCTCTATTGGATACAACCCCGTCTGTCGATCATGCGAGTACCTTAGGTGACCTGTTCACCCATCAACCACCACAGCGCCATCTGCTGGTCTCATAGAGAACCAATTCCATGGAAGTCCCACTTTAGAAGAAAAAAGATGATAAAATATTAGAATATAAGTGCTTTCTAGTATGAATAATTGACCATCATTTTTTTGATAGGGATACTTTGTTAAAGGGTAGATATCAGTTTATACTCCTCTTTTTATTTCGCTAGGTATCTGAGAACTGTCAGGCTGTCAGAATTGTAAGACTGCTGATACTGATAACTCTACTGGAAGGTTACAAGTGTACCTTCATTTCACTGGGGTACCTAGGAACCCTTAGTGCTGTATAGAGTACATGTATGGCCACTGAGGGACTGTGTTAGAGGAAGGGGTGTGTGTACCCCTAGGTTTTATTTCACTGGGGTACCTAGGAACCCTTAGTGCTGTATAGAGTACATGTATGGCCACTGAGGGACTGTGTTAGAGGAAGGGGTGTGTGTACCCCTAGGTTTTATTTCACTGGGGTACCTAGGAACCCTTAGTGCTGTATAGAGTACATGCATGGCCACTGAGGGACTGTGTTAGAGGAAGGGGTGTGTGTACCCCTAGGTTTTATTTCACTGGGGTACCTAGGAACCCTCAGTGCTGTATAGAGTACATGTATGGTCACTGAGGGACTGTGTTAGAGGAAGGGGTGTGTGCACCCCTAGGTTCTATTTCACTGGGGTACCTAGGAACCCTTAGTGCTGTACAGAGTACATGTATGGCCACTGAGGGACTGTGTTAGAGGAAGGGGTGTGTGTACCCCTAGGGTTTATTTCACTGGGGTACCTAGGAACCCTTAGTGCTGTAAAGAGTACATGTATGGTCACTCCAGGACAGGGGTGTAGGAGAAGTTCAGGGCGTCGTGACTCATGAACATGTGTTTTGAATTGGGCACTAAAACCCTGACAGGGCGTCGAGATGTCCTGGATACAATCCTGTCACATGCTTCTACAGTTCCTTGAAAGCAGCTCCCTTGTCATTACACAGAGTTCAGCCGTAATCCCCAGCTAGAGCATACACAAGGTGGGCGGGGCCAGTACAGCAGCAGCAGCTCCAGAAAGCTCCTGTAGATTTGCAGCCTGAGCAGGCAATATATATATATATATATATATATATATATATATATATATATATATATATATATATATATATATATATATATATATATATATATATATATATATATATATATATATATATGTATATATGTATCTAATACAAATGTACTATCTATCTATGTATCTATCTATGTATCTTAATGTATCTACGACGCATCTATGTATCTTAATGTATCTATGATGCATCTATTTATCTCTCTCTCTCTCTCTATATATATATATATATATATATATATATATATATATATATATATATATTATATATATATATATATATATATATATATAGAGAGAGAGAGAGAGAGAGAGAGAGAGAGAGAGAGAGAGAGAGATATGTGTGTGTGTGTGTATTTATTATTATAATAATAATTGATATTTGATACACCGGTTGCGCCCTTTCCACCTGTAATGTTCACAGGCACTTGAAAGAATAGTCAGTGGACAGATGTTTATGGTCCATATAGTCAAATAAACTCCTTTCGAAATAGCAATGTTTTTAGCTGTTTCTTGAAGTTTTGCATACTATGAACAGCCTTGATGTTGTCAGGGAGCTCATTCCAAAGGTGTGGTGCATAGGCACAGAATGCTCTGTCACCAAACCTTTTCAGATTAGTGAGTGGTATCTGTAATAGGTTCTTAGTGTTTGATCTTATAGTCCTTGTATTGGCTTGTTTGACTAACAGTTCCCTCAAGTATAGAGGGGCACATCCTTGCATGCATTTGAAATTCAAAAGCAGAATCTTGAACTCAATCCTTTTCCTGATGGGCAGCCAATGAAGATCTTTTAGAACTGGTGTAATGTGATCATACTTTATTGTTCAATACTAAGCAATGATTAGGTATACCTTGTGACTAATCCTTTCCTGACTGCCCACATGAAAAAGAATAGGAAGCAGCTAGTTAGCTGCTAGCTAGCTGCTACCTAAAAGCCATTAAATAGTTGACAAGTAAAGGAAGCAGGAATTGAGATCTGGACTTAGACAATTTTTGAAGTGATCAGGAGTTGAGAACTAAGCCTAGAAGTGATCAGTAGTTGAAAACCAAGACTTAATCATTTAATTGGAAGTTACCAGGTAGGGGGAAGTTGAGAAGGAGTTGAGATATGCACAACATAACTGGTTGATCTTGACAGACGAACTGGTCCAACTATTACCCTTTTTAACTGCCATTCACATGACTGCATGAGGTACTGCTTCTCCAAATCAGGTAAATTTCTCTTGAATTTTATTCTTTAAGGGACTCATACGAGACTGCGCATATGACAGACCATTAAATGAATATGTCAAGTGTCATCAGAAATGTTTTTAGGTATGTCATATTCAACTAAAAGAGAGAATTACCATTATACATGTATATTGCACCCATTGGCTGTATTTATAATCCACCCTAGGAATAGATTTCCCCATTAATGTTTCATTATCATAATTGAGTCTTTCTCCAATATATGTAGTTTACTATAAACTAATTATATGATTTCCTGAATTCATGTTGATCTATGCATTTGTACCTTTAAAATGATGGCATGCATGCAATGTTTTATCACTTTCCCATATAGGTAAAATTGATGAAAATAAACATGCATGTGAAGAGAACGTTTTATATAATGGCAATCCATATATATTTTTGTACATGTACTGATACCTACAGTCCATAGCAGTGTTTATGTAACACAGATTTTTTCCGGTTATATGGGGGGGGGGGGGATCGACTTGGATCGACTCTGCTATGCAAGAAGAGTGAGCTAGCAGCTAGGATTTGACAGGAGCATGATCAGGAGCTGACAGGAGCGATCAAGAGTTGTCAAATCAGCAAGCTCATTTGCATGGTAAAATGTTCACTAGCCGCTAGCTAGCAGTAGTGATCAGGAGTTGACAGGAGTGATCAGGAGTTGACAAATCAGCAAGCTCATTTGCATGGTAAAATGTTCACTAGCCGCTAGCTAGCAGTAGTGATCAGGAGTTGACAAATCAGAGCTCATTTGAATGGTAAAATGTTCGCTAGCGGCTAGCTAGCAGCTAGCTAGCCGCTAGTTGAGATCCCTGGTTGAGAAACCTATCTATTTTTTCACGTGGGTGCCCACCATAACGTTATGTAATTTGGAGCGGATTCCCAAAAATCAATGAACAGTTACACTATTCAATTCTGAAATAACATGGGCCATTACCAAAGAACCAGAACAAAATAATCTATCCTGTGTTATAATAATAATAATTATAATAATAATAATAATAATAATAATAATAATTGATATTTGATATAGCGCCCTTTCCACCTATAATGTTCAAAAGCGCTTTTGAGTCATTGGACAGTTGTCATAGTCCATATAGTCAATTAAACTCCTTTCGAAATAGCAATGTTTTCAGCTGTTTCTTGAAGCCAGTGATAGCCAGTAACAGAGAGTAAATCACTTGATGGCCGGGCTTGAAGAACTTCTGGCTGGTGGTTTGTCCTGTGGTGAGAGTACATCATGAGGAGAAAGAACCATATAGAACTGAACTTCTTCCAGGTGCAGGGCTGGGTATAAATATGGATATACATTTTTGCTCATAATATCTGCATACTGTTACTCCCAGTTGCAAATCCAGAAGGGAGTGGGTAGGGTGGGTAGGGTTACTTCTTCGAAGTTAAAGCATATTGTGAATGCAGGAGGTAGGGGGTGCCTTCCTTCAAAGCCAACCAGGGTTACTACAGGACTGTTTCAGTCTGTAGGATCTTGCATGGTCTTAAAAGGTTGCATGGGTGGATTTCTTATTTGTTTTGTTGGAGTTGAGTTGGTGAGAAGAAACAGCCTCATATTAGAATATCCCTAAGACTCTTTTACCTATCACACTATCACAGTGATCTTAGGTTGAATTCCCAGAGCTCCTTTGATAACAAAAAGCCAACACTCGGAACCTGCATTTGGGCTTGAGTGTTTTTTTTATCAACCTATACCAAAAAGGGGTTATTTCACCTTTTAACCCTTAGGAACCCTACCCCCCCCCCCCCCCTCTTAAAACCTCTCTACATTCAGAGCAGCCATATGTTTCAGGTTTGGACCTGAATTTGTGACTTTGACTTTTGGGAAAGAACCCCTTGTCAGAGTTGCTATGAGTGCCCCTGCGTGCGGGGTGCGGGTGCATTGAAGGGTGGAGCAGAGGGGGATATAGATCCTTCACTTCTTCACTCCACCCTTTCAGCTATATAAATAGGCATGAAGAAGAAACTGTTTCATCCATTCAGGCGGGGGCGGCTTGTAGGGTGTTAGGGTGCAAGCAGAGAGGGTATGCAGCACCCTGGAGGGACGTGACAGGGTTGGTAAATCTACCTTAACCTGTTTATCACTGTACCCAGCGCCACATAAAGTCTGTAGGGTGTTAGGGTGCAGGCAGAGAGGGTATGCAGCACCCTGGAGGGACATGACAGGGTTGGTAAATCTACCTTAACCTGTTTATCACTGTACCCAGCGCCACATAAAGCCTGTAGGGTGTTAGGGTGCAGGCAGAGAGGGTATGCAGCACCCTGGAGGGACATGACAGGGTTGGTAAATCTACCTTAACCTGTTTATCACTGTACCCAGCGCCACATAAAGCCTGTAGGGTGTTAGGGTGCAGAGGGTATGCAGCACCCTGGAGGGACATGACAGGGTTGGTAAATCTACCTTAACCTGTTTATCACTGTACCCAGCGCCACATAAAGCCTGTAGGGTGTTAGGGTGCAGGCAGAGAGGGTATGCAGCACCCTGGAGGGACATGACAGGGTTGGTAAATCTACCTTAACCTGTTTATCACTGTACCCAGCGCCACATAAAGCCTGTAGGGTGTTAGGGTGCAGAGGGTATGCAGCACCCTGGAGGGACGTGACAGGGTTGGTAAATCTACCTTAACCTGTTTATCACTGTACCCAGCGCCACATAAAGCCTGTAGGGTGTTAGGGTGCAGGCAGAGAGGGTATGCAGCACCCTGGAGGGACATGACAGGGTTGGTAAATCTACCTTAACCTGTTTATCACTGTACCCAGCGCCACATAAAGCCTGTAGGGTGTTAGGGTGCAGGCAGAGAGGGTATGCAGCACCCTGGAGGGACATGACAGGGTTGGTAAATCTACCTTAACCTGTTTATCACTGTACCCAGCGCCACATAAAGCCTGTAGGGTGTTAGGGTGCAGGCAGAGAGGGTATGCAGCACCCTGGAGGGACATGACAGGGTTGGTAAATCTACCTTAACCTCTTTATCACTGTACCCAGCGCCACATAAAGCCTGTAGGGTGTTAGGGTGCAGGCAGAGAGGGTATGCAGCACCCTGGAGGGACATGACAGGGTTGGTAAATCTACCTTAACCTGTTTATCACTGTACCCAGCGCCACATAAAGCCTGTAGGGTGTTAGGGTGCAGAGGGTATGCAGCACCCTGGAGGGACATGACAGGGTTGGTAAATCTACCTTAACCTGTTTATCACTGTACCCAGCGCCACATAAAGCCTGTAGGGTGTTAGGGTGCAGGCAGAGAGGGTATGCAGCACCCTGGAGGGACATGACAGGGTTGGTAAATCTACCTTAACCTCTTTATCACTGTACCCAGCGCCACATAAAGCCTGTAGGGTGTTAGGTAGGGGTGTTAGGGTGCAGGCAGAAAGGGTATGCAGCAGCACCCTGGAGGGACATGACAGGGTTGGTAAATCTACCTTAACCTCTTTATCACTGTACCCAGCGCCACATAAAGCCTGTAGGGTGTTAGGGTGCAGGCAGAGAGGGTATGCAGCACCCTGGAGGGACATGACAGGGTTGGTAAATCTACCTTAACCTGTTTATCACTGTACCCAGCGCCACATAAAGCCTGTAGGGTGTTAGGGTGCAGAGGGTATGCAGCACCCTGGAGGGACATGACAGGGTTGGTAAATCTACCTTAACCTGTTTATCACTGTACCCAGCGCCACATAAAGCCTGTAGGGTGTTAGGGTGCAGGTAGAGAGGGTATGCAGCACCCTGGAGGGACATGACAGGGTTGGTAAATCTACCTTAACCTGTTTATCACTGTACCCAGCGCCACATAAAGCCTGTAGGGTGTTAGGGTGCAGAGGGTATGCAGCACCCTGGAGGGACATGACAGGGTTGGTAAATCTACCTTAACCTCTTTATCACTGTACCCAGCGCCACATAAAGTCTGTAGGGTGTTAGGGTGCAGGTAGAGAGGGTATGCAGCACCCTGGAGGGACATGACAGGGTTGGTAAATCTACCTTAACCTGTTTATCACTGTACCCAGCGCCACATAAAGCCTGTAGGGTGTTAGGGTGCAGGCAGAGAGGGTATGCAGCACCCTGGAGGGACATGACAGGGTTGGTAAATCTACCTTAACCTCTTTATCACTGTACCCAGCGCCACATAAAGCCTGTAGGGTGTTAGGGTGCAGGCAGAGAGGGTATGCAGCACCCTGGAGGGACATGACAGGGTTGGTAAATCTACCTTAACCTGTTTATCACTGTACCCAGCGCCACATAAAGCCTGTAGGGTGTTAGGGTGCAGAGGGTATGCAGCACCCTGGAGGGACATGACAGGGTTGGTAAATCTACCTTAACCTCTTTATCACTGTACCCAGCGCCACATAAAGCCTGTAGGGTGTTAGGGTGCAGAGGGTATGCAGCACCCTGGAGGGACATGACAGGGTTGGTAAATCTACCTTAACCTGTTTATCACTGTACCCTGCAGCGCCACATAAAGCCTGTAGGGTGTTAGGGTGCAGAGGGTATGCAGCACCCTGGAGGGACATGACAGGGTTGGTAAATCTACCTTAACCTGTTTATCACTGTACCCAGCGCCACAAAGCCTGGGTTAGTTTGCTGGCATCTTTGTGACCAGAGATGTAATTTGAGGGAAAATATATGGAGGAGAGAGTAAATTAAACTCCTATCACATTCTCCTTCAAATATTTTGTGACTTTATGCTTAAATCCAGTTATTTTTTCAAAAGTACTATAGGTGCAGACAACACTTGCCAAGAAGATCTGATGCAAATTAAAATAACAGGAAATGTGTGTGTGCGTGTTTGTTTGTTTGTTTTTAAAGAAATTGAATGATTTGAACTTTGAAGAAACTAGCTAATATTTCAATTTCAATATCTTTTTTTTTTTTTTTTTTGGGGGGGGGGGGGGGGGGTTGATATCCGTTTTAATTCAAATATTTTTGATAGATTACCTGCGTTATAAGGCCAGTGTAGGAATTGACCCCTCCAGGCCTAGAGCTCTCTTATAAAGTTGTTGTATGGATATACACATCTTCTGAAAGTGGTTTTGAAATAGGCAAAAATTCATAAGATACTTTAAGGAAAGTTGATCATTTGGTTTAAATAAACAATTTTTCCTAAGAAATTCTGTTTTCAGAAAAATGATACCAAAATGGGACGTAATTGGAGGCTTCAGGCATGAATGACTTAACCAAATCATGAGGCCTATAGCAGCCAAAAATATCCTGTCACTATTCTGCTGAAGTATCTTTAACTGAAGAACATATTTAAAGGAGAAATGTTTATGAGAAACTACTATCCCTCATTTTTTTAATAATGTATGCCAGATCCCTAAGCTCTTTAAAAAAGTGTTATACGGTAGGTCAAGATGAAACATGCCATATCCTGGCATGAAAGAGTTAAATCCCATGAATGAGTTAAATGCCCAATACCACCTGACTTTTTGGGTTATATCTCTCTAACAAGTGAAATTTTCAGAAGATATTTGAAAGAGAAAGGTTGTTCAAAATCCAACCCACAATCATCCTTCAAATATTTTGAAAATTTATGATCAATTCCAAAGTTATGTTTTAAAGTATTAAAGGTCCAGGCGACTTTTGTCAAGGATACTGTAAATCACTTAAATATGGCGGGAACATTATACAGCGCAATTACGGTATTGACCTGGATAGCGTGATCTAAGTATAGCGGTGAACGGGAACAGCAACAGCAAGTTCAATTAAGAATTTAATAAAGACGGGGATTTTATGATAGCGCATGTTGGCAGAGCGCTATTATCGCTATCTTATTGTTCCCGCTATACTTAAGTGATTTACAGTATATCCAGGCATGAAAGGGTTAAGAAACAAGTCATGCACGGTTTGTTGAGAGAGAGCCTTCCAGCGAGACAAGACAGACCCGCCCATCGTTGCTAGAATCAAAACATGAAATTCAAATCCTCAGACAACATGGCAGTTTTAATCCTGTTATTCTTGTAGGTTTGAATGCGTTGTCGTTTCCCCGACGACTCCGGTGTTGAGTTGCAGGACTTGGGGCCTGCAGCATGAAGGGGGTGTATGGATGCTTGGAGTCAGTCAGTCAGGGCTATGGACAGCTCACTGACTATTCAGCCAGCAGGGTAGTGGTTAGTTCTCACTGAGTTGATGTTGTTTTTGTTGCTGTGTAATGAAGTGTAGGTGAATAGATCAAACAGACAGTGAGTGTGGATGATGATCAGGTAATGCAGCGTTATGTGTCAATCTTTATTCTGACTGCTGCAGGGACATGTTCAGGGAACTGAAGTAGCGGGGGGGGGGGGGGGGGGAGTATTGTCTCTCTAGGCCTAATTTTTCAAATTAAAATTTCAATATCGCTGTCTGTTGAACCATTCAACAGATTTGATTTAATGGCAAGTTTTGCGTTTGATTTTATTTATTAAGAAGAAGATTGATGGAATTACCATTGCAATTATATTCATATTTGCCTCAGAATAATTATCACCAAAAAAAAATGAAAAATTTAAAAAATACTGTTGGATATTATTTTTTTCCAATTTGAAAAGAATGGTTTTTGGTTGGATCCAAGAGGTAATGAGTATATTTCAATGAAAATACAGCATTTTTTTTTCGAAATTGATAACAATGTGTTATGAGTGTCATATGTTTGTCAAATCCTGGAACACATACCTGTGGCTGGGATTTTGGATATCTAGTTTTCGTCTGGTTTCGATCTGACAATAAAGGTGTTATAAGAAAAAATCCAAGAATCCTGTCCCAAGAATGGCCTGTTAAGACAGGTGGGCCTGCTAAACAGGTGACCCAATTAGAAGGAGGTCTGACTTTTCCAAGCAGGTCATACTGGATAGCAAAATGAGACAAACAACTAAAAACTCATCAGGTTGATGAGAAATGCTTTTTTCTTGCGGGTTTTTGTGTGAGAATAGCAGGTAGCCCACACGATATATCACTGCTGCTGCTGCTGCTGCTGCTGCTGCGGTGGCGGCGGGGGCAGTGTTTACGGTAGTAGTAGTCGTAGTAGCCTTGACCCTGGGAAGGCAGCCAGGCAGAAACAGGTTATGTGTGGCTGATGCTGCTGCTCAATCAGGCCCTACTTCATAACTGGTTCTCAGCAAGAAAAAACAGGCACGCCTAGCATACTTGAGGGATGTACAAATGAAACGTACGACTTTCAAGGTAGTACTGAGCCATCTCTCCAGTATAACAGTCGTCCCTCCATCCTCAGCCCAGCAATGCTGAAGAGTTCTTCCAGAAAGTCATGTCTGAAACTAGGGTACTTTTGACAATAATTGTAATTAAAATGATTTAGTGAAATATTATAAGGAGAGTTATCGATAACTAATATTTCTCCATCAAATATTCTCCTTTGTTTTTGCCTGCAAAGTTTTATCAAAATTGTTACTGTTTTGACTGCTGTGAGCATTAATGTTTAAAGCTTTCTCTTGAGTAGCCTGGAAGTCACATTACTTCTATAACCCATCCATACTCAAAGTTTCTCTAAAAGCTCAGATTATTTACGTAAAATAGTTTTGACCAAAGTAACTTTGAGAAAATATTTGAAGGAAAAATACTTAACAATCATTGCCACCCTCACAGTCCTTTCACAATATTCTCTTCCAAGGTCATCTTGCGAATTAAGTCTCATAGATCAAGATGTAACGTTTCAAGGGGACCTCTCAGCAAGAGTGGGTTTCATTAGCTTCATATTTTTCGTTTCATTAAACAGTAGGATAGTAAGCTACATTACTTATCTGGAAATTACAATTACTGGGAGACAACAGCTAGATATCAAGAACATCAAAATACAGCAATTATGTATTGAGACGGGCAAAATAAGTTCAGGCAGGATCATATGTGGGGGCAGGTGGCTCCAGAATATCGCTCTGGGGCCAGTAACAGTGCTCAAAGTGAAGAGTGCCTTTCATTAAATGGGGGACTTAAGGATCTTACATTTTGTTAGGTTTTCAGCCGTGGCTTGAGTAGTTTATCTTTAGGAATGCCATAGCTAACCTGGTTGTCCATTTCATAACACTATGCCACACTCGAGTAAACAAGCTAGCCCTTTTTACACACGTGGGAACCACGTAACCTAATTCAAGGTGACTGGGCATGCTTTACAACTGTTTTGTAAGGTGAAACTGTTGCCAGGTTCCATCCCTATGATGTACCGGTGTACTGATTGAACAACATTCAAATACTTCATTCCTAACCCATCTAATGCTGAGGCTAATTTCGTCCAAAGCACACAGACACAAAGACTTTTTTGAAAACCATCTAAACACTGTCATGTTGGTATTCATTGGAAAACAGTTATCTTAGATGAGTACCCATGTGCCAGAGTTTCAGTCATTTTTTCAGGTATTTTGCATAATTTTGGATTGGCCTAATTAGCCACCAGCAGCATAAGGGTTAAGTTAATCACTTAGCTTTAAATTGAAAGTGATTTTTCTAGTGAACCGTATTCAGCAAACTTTTTGGTTTCATTATCTTAACCCATTCGTGCTTAGGAGTCCTCAAGAAATGTTTCAACTGGACCCACAATACTTTTGACAATAACTTTGGAATTAAGAATAATGTTACAACATATTTGAAGGCGGGTGTTGGTCATATTCTGATTAACATTTCTCCTTCAATTCATTTGCACATGTGCTTTGATTTGCCTTTAAGATCTCACCCAAATAATCAGGCTGGTCTTAGTTGCTGTTAATAGCATTAATGGGTTTTGGTCCTGGTGCATATTTCTCTCACTTACAAGGGACTTTGTTGAGTAATCCATGAACACTCATAGGGGCCAAAACAGTCTGACAGTTTTGATAAAACTTTCAAGCTAAAGCACAAATAGAAAGTTTTTTGAAGGAGAAATGTTCATCTGAACATTATATATTTTGCGAAATCATTGTTAATTGCTGAGTTATTGTCAAAAGTATCATAGCATCAGATGACAGTTTATGTAGGAACTCTTCATTCAATACTAATGGGTTAAAGGGTGATATGTTTATGCTTCCAAATGCTCGTTTTAAGTTGATGCCCTGGCTGGCTGAGATAAACGTGAATACCAAAGGCTTTCCTCTATATCTGGCGACGACAAAACCAACACCGGCAGCTTAGCCCTATTGCCTCCTGTTACAAGTGCAGTCTTTTTGAACAAGTTCCAGAAGCTGCCTTGGAAGGAGAAAACTATCACATACAATTTTAGTGCATTTTTGAAGATTGTTTCTTGCCTACATATCCCTTCTGTATGTATTTGCCTAAGGTATATGTAGGTTGGGTTCTGCATGAGGTAGCAGGAATTCATTTTGCAAAGGTTTGGCATAGTAAACAACGTTTAATTTACCTATATCTATTGTGTTGTTTTTTGTAATTAACCTATTTGCACCTATGCCAAGCGGTCTGCATTTCACAAAGCTCACAGGTTTCAGCACCTGTATTTCTAAGTTATTTCATTTAATCTGTGTAAGAAAAAACTATGACACATCTTAGGTATGTTCAATGTGATGCTTCACTGTTTTCTATCTTCCATTAGAATACTAACCTTAAAAAGGTGGCACAGATTTAACTATTATATGGCTTAAGTGGCCAAGTAAGGCCTTATTAGTGCATTGGTGATATAGTACTCCCTAACAAAAGCACCTTTCAGAAAACTCTTAAAAGAGAAGTTTTGATCATAACCTAGCAGGTATGTCTCTCCCACAAATATTGTTTTCTTTAATATGTGTATACATTCACATATCTTGCTGCATCCCTTGTTATTTTCTGAGGTATCACAGTTTAAGACAGCACTTTTTAAGGATCACTCTGTGCAAGACAGGGTATAAAACAGTAATCTATAGTTGAAGTGGAGGTGGGAGGTTTATTGCCTGTTTTGTGTTTGCTGTAGCTGACTGAGGTACAGGTGTACTCTGTAGCTGTGAGAACAACTGACTGCAGCCTGCCCAGCTGCCAACCATCCATCTCAGTGACAGTTATAATTATCATTATCATCATCATTATTATTATTATTATCATTATTATTATTATTATTATTATTATTATTATTATCATTATTATTATCATTATTATTTTTTTCATTATTATAATCATTATTGTTATTATTATTATTATTATTATTATCATTATTATTATAATTATTATTATTATCATTATTATTATTATTAGTAGTAGTAGTATTATTGTTATTATTATTAATATCATCATTATTATTATTATCATCATTATTGTTCATACTTGTATTATTGATATTATCATTATTATCATTATTATTATTATTATTATTATTAGTAGTAGTAGTAGTAGTAGTAGTAGTAGTAGTAGTAGTAGTAGTAGTAGTAGTAGTAGTAGTATCATTATTTTTACTATTATTATTATTATCATTATTATTATTATCATTATTATTACTATTATTATTATTATTATTATTATTATTATCATCATCATTATTATTATCATTATTATTATTATTTTTATTATTACTATTATTATTATTATTATTATTATTATTATTATTATTGTTATTATTATTAACATTATTATTGTTATCATTATTATCATTATTATATACATATATTATGATAATATATTATGATTATTAACATGATCACTTGAGCAGTTATTATTATTTTCATGATTTTTATTTTCATAGTCATCATCAGTAATGGTCTTACACATGTTCTTAGTTGCGATACCTGGTCACCAAATGGCACTGTTAGTTAGGTGTTGCTGCTGACAGGGGACCTGTCCGGTGATCTGACCTCACCTGTCTAAGCACAGGACAAGGTTCAGTTACATTGTCCACCGCTAGGATGTAGCATCAGAGCCCTTGATTTCGCAACACCTGTCTGAGCATGTGACAAGGCGCAGTTACATCGCCCACCCCTAGCGGGCAGCCCTGGCCCTTGATCTCACCACACCTGTGTGGGCACACTAGAGGTTCAGTTACATCATCCACCCCTAGGGGGCAGCACTCTTTGATCTGGCCACACTTGTCTGGGCACATGACATGGCTCAGTTACATTGTCCATTGCTAGGGGGCAGCACAAGCCCCTGATTTCCCCACATCTGTCTGGGCACATGACAAGGCTCAGTTATACCAACCACTGCTAGGGGGCAGCACAAGTCCCTGATTTCTCTACACCTGTCTGAGCACACGACAAGGCTCAGTTATACCAACCACTGCTAGGGGGCAGCACAAGCCCCTGATTTGCCTACACCTGTCTGAGCACATGACAAGGCTCAGTTATAACAACCACTGCTAGGGGGCAGCACAAGCCCCTGATTTGCCTACACCTGTCTGAGCACACGACAAGGCTCAGTTATACCAACCACTGCTAGGGGGCAGCACAAGCCCCTGATTTCCCCAGACCTGTCTGAGCACATGACAAGGCTCAGTTATACCAACCACTGCTAGGGGGCAGCACAAGTCCCTGATTTCTCTACACCTGTCTGAGCACACGACAAGGCTCAGTTATACCAACCACTGCCAGGGGGCAGCACAAGCCCCTGATTTCCTTACACCTGTCTGAGCACACGGCTAGGCTCAGTTATACCAACCACTGCTAGGGGGCAGCACAAACCCCTGATACCCCCACACCAGTATGACCCCATGATAAGGCTCAGTTATACCAACCACCGCTAGGGGGCAGCACAAGCCCCTGATTTCCTTACACCTGTCTGAGCACACGGCTAGGCTCAGTTATACCAACCACTGCTAGGGGGCAGCACAAGCCCCTGATTTGCCTACACCTGTCTGAGCACATGACAAGGCTCAGTTATACCAACCACTGCTAGGGGGCAGCACAAACCCCTGATTTCCCCACACCAGTATGACCCAATGATAAGGCTCAGTTATACCAACCACTGCTAGAGGGCAGCACAAGCCCCTGATACCCCTACACCAGTATGACCACATGATAAGGCTCAGTTATACCAACCACTGCTAGGGGGCAGCACTGGTCTCTTTCACACATATATCTATTCATTCACACTTGAAATATACGATGGTATGGCACATGTCTAGGCTGGCTCAGGCAGTGGTAAGAGAGGGACAGTCAGTGGAAATGCCTTAGACCACTAAACTATTGGCGTGGACCCTAGGAGATGAGAACGAGCAGTCAATCGGAATGGCAATGTTTTGGCCCACTCAGCTGATGGGGCGAGCTCTAGAAGTTGCAAGAGAGATTAAGTAGTAAGTGCAAAGCCCTAAACCACCCAGCTATTGGGGCAGGCCCTGTCGTGGTGAAAGAAAGTTAGCCATCAGTGGCAATGCCTAAGACTACTCTGCCATTGGGCCAGGCCCTGGGAATGGTGAGAAAGAGGGGGGCACCAGCTGCAATGCCTAAGACCACTCAGCTATTGGGGCAGACCCTGGCACTGGTGAGAGACAGCAAGCAGTCAGTTGCAATGCCTTGGACAACTCAGCTACATGTATTGGGGCAGACCCTGGTATTGGTGAGAGACAACAAGCAGGCAGTGGCAATGCCTTGAGCCACTCGGTTATCGGTGCAGACCCTGGTAGTGGTGAGAGACAACAAGCAGGCAGTGGCAATGCCTTGAGCCACTCGGTTATCGGTGCAGACCCTGGCAGTGATGAGGGACAGCAAACAGTTAGTGGCAATGCCAAAGACCTTAGCTGTCCGGGCACATATTTCTGGTTGTGACTATCCTGCTGATTGTCCCTGCCAACATTAGTTTAACCATTAATGCTCAGAAAGGCGGCCTGACAGTTTGGTAAAATCCTTAAGGCAAAAACAATGTTAGAAAAATATTTGATACCAAAATGCTGATCAAAACATTAATAACAAGTCTTCTTATTTTTGCAAAATCATTCCTAATTGCCAACTACCCGACATGTGTCATATATCCCGACAACAAGTCCAAAGTGAAGTGGTAGGCATGAATGTATTGAGGTAGGTCAGGTGAATATGTTACACACTATGGCCTGTAGGGGCTGACCATGGCTCTAGACCTGGCCTCTAGCATCTAATGTGTTACTCAACTTACAGGCCCTTTTATATTGGGTTTTCTCTCTTGCTATCATTAAATGAGATGCATTTATCAAACAAATTTTATCTGTCATTCTAAGCCACTTAATGAGTATGCATTAGTAGATGATGAAGGAGAATATAGAAACCAGGGAAAACCATTGACCAACCCTTGGAGGGCACTGGCAGTCTTTTCATAAATTGCATAACCCCTGTATCTTTTGTGTGAAATAGTAAGAGGTGGGTGAAAGCAGGGAAAACAAATGCTGATCAGTCACTGGCAGCTACAGATAGGTACTGCCACTCAATACAATACCAGCTGCTGATATTGAATTGAAAAAAGTATCATATTGAAAGGTTATGTAGCATATCATATCATTTAAGATTTAAAATATGTATAAAATTGACTTAATTGCTATCTGGACATCTCTCCACTAAGGCAGTTCGCCAAGCAAGTAGTTACCTGGGAGGCAGGCGTTAAAAATATTTTAAGGTATCATATTTTTAAGAAAATATTGATATTGTATTGTATTGCAACAATTTTAAAGGTGCCAATCCCTACTGGCGAACTCCCCATGAAGTTAAGCTATGAGCCTTTGAGAGAAATAGCAAGAGGTAGGATGGATGTATACTTGTTGGTCTGGGCACAAGACCTAGCTTGCTGTAATACCTGGCACCATTAGTACTCCAGCTGAGCAAATGATGCTATTCAGCTTTGGTTCAGACTGTTCACAACTTGCCTGTGGTATAATATCCAGACCTGCATATGATTCATGGCTGGCTTATAAGATGAATAACTGCAGGTAGATGATGGGTCAGTCACGAGAACTGCAGGCTTCTAGTATAGCTACACCTAGATACTCATACCTCATGGCCTCAGTAGATGATGGGTCAGTCACGAGAACTGCAGGCCTCTAGTATAGCTACACCTAGATACTCATACCTCATGGCCTCAGTAGATGATGGGTCAGTCACGAGAACTGCAGGCCTCTAGTATACCTACACCTAGATACTCATACCTCATGGCCTCAGTAGATGATGGGTCAGTCACGAGAACTGCAGGCCTCTAGTATAGCTACACCTAGATACTCATACCTCATGGCCTCAGTAGATGATGGGTCAGTCACGAGAACTGCAGGCCTCTAGTATAGCTACACCTAGATACTCATACCTCATGGCCTCAGTAGATGATGGGTCAGTCACGAGAACTGCAGGCCTCTAGTA